>JAAOEG020000012.1:3446191-3467592 GCA_011763625.2 Papilio bianor | reverse complement strand
GTTTACCTTGTAAATAATTTGAATTGTACGTCTTGTTCGTAAACCCAGCCCCAGAACCATAGTCTGGTTTCATTGACGTTGCCGGCAGGCGGAAAGGTCTGCACGCTAGCTAGCCACACCGGGTCGTACGGCGTCGGCGCATCCCATTCTATGCCTGTAACTGGAAAGTGACAAAAAGTTTAAGAGTGCAAATTGCCCTAATGATCGCTCACATTAGATGGAGTTGACACTTTAAGAGGACAAAGACAAGAATATTATAAAGAGGAAAGATTTGAATATTTGTTTGTGTGCATTGATGAGGCTCCGAAACTACTAAACCGATTTGAACAATTCTTTCACTATAAGGAAGCTGCATTACTCCCAGATTAAACTTCCGTGAGACAATATTTAATCATAATTAAAACTGCTAACCCGTGTGTATTTAATCCGGTCGGTACCGACTAATTTAGAGTACATCGGGGATGTTCTTCAGGATTTCAGGGTGATTGGGACAGGTATTATTTTGTGGTCCCGACCCGTCTCTCACTCTGTGAGACACCGGATTAAATATTACTCTTATTACTACTCTGCGCTGGCGAAGTCGCGGGAAACAGCTGGTTTTGTTAAAGTTCACCATATCGTTTGATCATAAGTAAGTTTACAGTGCCAATAGATTCGAATTTGAGGTATGACAAATATTCCATGTATTATCTTTTTCATACTACAAGGTGGCAAACGAGCAGGCGGCCACCTAATTCGCTAAAGCAAAACGACTGCTACCCATAGTTATCCGCTAATGCAAATGCGTTGCCTAGCATTAATTGACGTAGAAATAGACGTACAAAAGGAGAATATCCCCTTCCCTATTTGTCTCCTCCTCCATCAAATCCAATTTCCCTGCCCATCCATTCCTTATAAGAAACGTGTATGAAAAGAGGATTTTAATTAGGTCTATTAGGCCTCTGGCACCACACCATCAGACGAAACGGAATTACTTTCACTTCACGTCTGTCTTCTGTGTGTTCGTGGTATTACACCGGGCGCTTGCGCGTCCTTGTTTCGCTTACTGTATTAGTAAATAAAAAAACAATAGTGAGAAATGCTAAAATAATCTAATAGTTTCTTCTTTGCCAGTGCAATATTAATTTACAGTATGAAACTATAAACTATAACAACGCTTGACACATCGGTGGGCTTGTTGCTAAGCGTAATAGATGACTCGGTGGAGTTTCGCTCTCCACGAAGTAAGGGAAATTCTAAGCATGCGCGCCGCAACGTTCTTGCAATAATAATGACTAAGGTCGTAAAAAATGGACGCCTATAACTCGCGAGACGTCATCGTGGATAACGCGACCAAGCGACCCTATCATTTTACCCACCTTATTATTTAGTTTTACCATATTCATAGCAGTAAGAGGAAATAAAAGTTATATCATTGGGACTGTATTTTATTTATTGTGTAGTACGACTATTATATTGATCATTCTGGCGATAAATGTGTTCAAATAATATATAATTGTTTCTGTGAATATTTTACATGTTGTACTCTTTTACCTATTCTTCAGTACATCTCCACGAAAAATAGTGTAAGGTAAAATGTATAAACCTTTTATAGGTTATTTTTTTTACATTCGTAAAAAGTGAAAGCAACGTTAACAGTGGTAGACTCCAGCACCAACATCGGTTGCACAAATTATTTGGTTCGCCCGGTGCAATACCACGACCACACAGAATACAGGCGTAAATTAGAAGCAATTCCGCGTTTAGTATGGTGAGTGTGTGTTCCAGAGGCTTAATTTTAGTCCTCTTTAGATTATGGATTTGATGGAGGAAGAGATGTAAAAAAGGAAGGAATGTTCTCTTTCTGTAAGTCTCTTCCTCTGTCGATTAAAGGTAGGTAACGCATTTGTAATTGAAGATGTCTCTGGGCAACAGTCGCTTCCTGTTTCGGCCGCTCGCATATTTGCGTTTTATTATTTAAAAAAAATCTCGCGTGTCAAATTATTTAAGAACACAATTGTATAATAAGTTCATCATTCATTTGTTATCATGAAAAATCTGTTCCACGACAAGGAAATGTCCACAAAATAAAAATCAGATTGTTGCGTGCAATGAGTGCGTGCCGGAAACATAAAAATAAATGACCTACGTGTGATAATAACCATGGGGTGCACTTCTGTAGATAACCTTCAGATTACTTCGTGAAAAGTCGTTTGGTATTAACTCACGCTCATATCTTAAACAGCATTACAATTAACCGTGGGATTCTAATATCGAAATGCTGGTTCTAAGTACCTACGTCTTTATCTTGTATTGTTGTTTCTAAGAAAATTAAATGTATTACAAAACATTCTTGTATTATAATATATAAATTTTTCGGTAGTGTTAACCCACGTTAAGATGGATCGAACTATGATTACAACACCACAATAGTGGTGGGACTACATTAATGTAACAACTGCTGTTCGTGGTAGAAGTGACATACAGATGACAGACGCGAAATGGAACATATTCTAGCATTTTCGCAAGACTGGGCTGGCGCCCGTTTCTTAATTCTTTCTTAATCCGAGACTTAATTGGAGTCCTGTTCCCCTTACCATCCGCAAAGGATAGAAGGAAGAAGAGGACTTGGAGGGGGATGGGATACAGGGGCTTGGGAATCTTTCTCTTTCTATGCGTTCCCTTCTCTATTGATTAAAGGTGGGCAACGGATTAGCAAATGCGGATCTCTATGGGTATCGGTTGCTTCGCTATTTAGGCAGCCTTGCTTGTTTTTCATCGTGTATAATAAAAAAGAAGAAGAGCAAGAAATTTGCATGTTTCGTCTGATGAGTGCCGTTCGGGTGCCTAATATTAGCCTCTTCTATGAAGAAAAAAAGTTTTCATTCAATGCGTTTCCTCCTCCGACGAGTAAGCGTAACGCGTCTACAATTAAGGATGTCTATGGGCAGTAATCGCTTCGCTGTTTCAACGACTTCGGATGACAGGTTACTCGTTTAACGATTTGTAATAAAAAAGTAGCTTCTGCAAAAAATTTGCGTCGTGTCCCGCATCACATTATTTGCTTAAACTTTTAAGGACCATTAGCACTTACTTTGATCAATATTTACTTAAGGTTTCCCTTACTATTTACTTGTCAGAAACATAGAGTAACTATGGTTTACGTTAATGCATTTTCGCTTACATGTTAAAACTTCAAATAGATGTTGTCGTGAAACAACTTGTACTTGTGAAATCTTTTATTTATTTAGCACTAACATTGTTTTAAAATAACTGTTATGTAAAATACGTGGTCATATGTCACATTAGTGAATATATTTTTTACATAGGTATTGTTTTAATGTTGGTCACGATTTGTTAACAAAATAAAATACAAATAATACTAATAGAATAATAGTATTTAAAGATATTTTAAAAACAGCTATTATTATGAAATGATATTACATACGAAATTTCAGCTCAGTCGGTCCACAAAAACCGAAATTTCTATGGTCACCTTCCAACCACATCATCAGACCAAGTTACGTAGGTATACCAAGTTTCAGCTCAATCGGTCTGTTTGAAGTGGTTCAAATCTTCCTTGCAAGATTTGTAAACATACAAACATATAAAAGTGAAGTTAAACAAAAGTTTGTAGAAAGATGTGTTCGTTTTTTTTCGCATTGAATAGGCTCCGAAATTACTGAACCGATTACAAAAACCCTTTCGTTAGGAAAAACCTGCATTGTCACTAAATAATATAGGCTCTATTTTATTATAACCAAAGATCATTAAATTAATGAAAGTTCTAAACTTCTGTGTTAAAATGTCCTTAAGTTTTTCATATTCTTTGCTGCGGTCGTAGTTAACAATAGAGCAGACTTTTTTGTGATTAATTCAACGAGAAACATGAAAAATTCAGCGCGTAATTTAGATAATTACTGGATAAAATCACATAACCTAATTAAAAGGTCTTACGTATGTACCTATATTATACATCTATAAATTTTAAATAACAAATACTAAATTCTTCAATCTCCTTTCTGTTTCTATGATACGTTAAAAATAACTACAACAACTGTTACATTTTATTAATCTGATGAATTGGCAATGAGATCACAGAAAAATTTAACGTGCTTAAAGGCACTTGATAGGCTAGAATACAATACACTCAAACCCGGAACTAACAGTGTTTATTGCATAAGGAGCAGCTTCGAACACAATGACTCAGAAACTTGGTGCGTTCAGAGGCAGACACTCATTAGTGATATTTGAAAGTTTTAGCTAAGAAACTACATGTCCAGCTACACTTACATGCTAAGGCTAAGGATGTTAGACAGATACGTACCCACTTAGGGGCTCGAAATCTACCTTAAGCTAGCGGTGACTAGGTCTTAGTCAACCATACTAGCCCGATGCGTTGACTGCACACACAGTGCACCACATCAAGATGTTTTCCTTCACCGAAGAAGGTTTGATAAATGACATATGATATTCGAAAATCGGAAAACACTTTGATAAATGGTGAGATTCGAACCCAGAACCTGATTACTAATCAAGTGATTAACCCATGAGCCACCGACGGTCTGATAGAGAGTTAAACTTCTAAGCTAAAGGACGGCTCAATTACCGAAAACGACAGCGTTATACTAACTCTAAGAAGGACAGTAACTAAAAGAAAACTTTAAAAAGGATCCCTTTTTAAGAACCAACATATCTGTAGTTCAAGTTCATCTGTGATCACATAACATTAGAGACCCCAAAAGCGGATTAACCATTGAGACGTTGTGCTTAGCCATTGACCAGAGAATAAAGTTCCGGTTTTGCCTGTGAATAGCCCTCTCGGTGTGAACACAGAACGAATTTATTTATCGCATTTTTTCTCAAATCAAATTTAGTAATAAATGTTTACCAATGTATAATACATAACAGGAGAACCAGATAGATGTTGACCAGGCAAGGCAATGTATATTTAATTTATTATTACAGAACTTGAATATAAAATCCTGCAACGCCATCTGTTGTCATAAAGCAATAAATAGAAAAAATGTTTTTCATACTCGTGTATTATTTTTAATATGAATTAAAGGATGTATACGAATAAAAAATGAACAATAACTTTCTGCATATAATTGCAATATATATAATATATTATGTATATATAATGTATTATATATGTCCAAGAAAAACATCGTGCCAGTTTTTAGTGTGTTTACTACATAGTATAAAACAAAGTCGCTTTCTTTGTCTCTATATGTATGTATGTGCATAAAAAAAAAAAAAAAAAAATCTTTAAAACTACGCAACGAATTTTAATGCGATTTTTTTTAATAGATAGAGTGACTGAAGATGACGGTTTATATGTATAATAACATCCATTAAATAGTTGAGAAATACTGTAATTGTTGAGGTTTCTAATGTGATGTTGTAAATAATTATATTTTTTTCCGCTTACATTGCAAGAAACGCAGGCTGAACACTACGAGTTTTATACCCGTGCGACGCCGGGGCGGGCCGCTAGTATTGTATATATAACTACTATTGTATATATAAATATAACTGTAGCCCGAGACACCGTCCGCGCGGGTTTAAAAAAGACTTAGTAAGTAGCATATGTATTCTTCCAGACTATGTTCTATATCTGTGTTAAATTTCATTAGGTACCTATATCTGTTGAGCCGTTCTAGAGATACCTTACACCTATCTATCCATTCAAACATTCGCATTTAATATCACTGAAATGAAAAACAAAACCAAATCTAAATTAGATTATACATTAATTACGTGAACATTTCTCTACCTGTAAGCAAATTAGAGAAATGTTATAAAGTATCCTACGAAGTATGTTAAATTATAATTCACACTTGAAAGAGTCTTACGCCTTTAAAAGGACTGCCAAGATTCATATCTTTAAATTAACATTCAAAGAAAGTTTCTATCAAGCAGCTCTATTCTCTATAAGGCAGTTCATAGAAAAGGGTTCTTCAAAAATAAACAGGATGACCATATCAACAAAAAAAGAAAATAAAAACTGAATAACAAAGGTTTATATATTTTAATTATGACAGCGAAAGAACACGTGACATTTGAAGTACTCTGCAATTTTAATAAAAAAAAAATGATAATTATCGTTTGTAAATTAAATGTTACCCTTGGCAATGGAATTGCATATGTGCTATTTTAATTTTAAAAAAATTATGCTTAAATATAATCTGACTAGCTTTTGCACAGGCACGTCCGCCGAGAAATTAAAAAAAACATTAAGTAGTCTATGTTTTATTCCAGACTATGTTCTATATTTATGCCAAATTTCATAGAGATTCCTTCAAATAAAAATCCGTATTTATAATATTAAGTAAGTATTTTATCAAACTTTATAGTATTTCTTAAGATATTGTCCTACAAAAAAACTTAATATATCAAGTTATACAAACCTGAAGAAACAAGAAGCAAAAGCAAAATCATCACAAAGTTTGTCTTCAAACACGAAAACTAAAATTCACCGAGTATATACAAACTTGTAGGCACTTGGAAAAGTTTAAAATTCTCATTTTGATACAACATCGAGTTGGTGTACCGTCACCGAGGACTTGAACATTTTCACTGGCGACAGCCAGCGATAGAATTTAAATTTGTGTAGCGGTATATTGGGGAGCATTGTAATTCACTGTATGTGCTTACGCTACATCCATCGATCATATTAAACAGACAGTCTCCTATTGCTTTTAATTTATTTACACAAAGATATTTTAGAGAGTGTTTGTGAACATAAATTAATATTAGTTCTCTCCAAATTATGTGATTGACTCCACTAATATTTATAATTGGAATCGGTAACTGGATAAAGAGCGATTGTTACAAAATATCAAATAATTTAAAAATTAGAATACTACCTAATTAATTACTGATCAAAAGTTTAACAAAACTATAAATCTCCCTTACATCTTATTCCTATAGCTTAGGCGTGATATCGTAACCTAAAATATTAAACTTGGGTACTTTAGTTTTTAATTTAAAAAATATATAGTTTAGATGGTTCTTGTATCGGAGCAACTTGAACAATTCTCAGATGTTGTTACAAAACATCCTAATAATGATTTCATCAGCTGTAATTACCAAATCAATCTTGAAATGTCTCTTTAGGAATGATCTGAAAATGTTTCTATAAATTTGTCCAAGATAATGGTTTTAAAATGTTTTTACAGTAACAATCTATATCAAGAGATTACAAAAGTACTCAAATCATAAACTGGAAGCTTCAATACAAAACTGAATTTAACCACTTGAAAATTACCTCCTGTTATATGGTTCTAAAGTAACAATCTTAAAATGTTTCGGATGTAACGGTTAATCCCTGGAAGTCGTGTTCGGTTGAATTCGCACCAGGCTCTGTCCTGGAAGGGTTAATCCCTGGAAGTTGCGTTCGGTTGAATGCGCACCAGTCTCTGTCCTGGAAGGGTTAATCCCTGGAATTCGCATTCTTTGAATGTGCATCAGGCTCTGTCCTGGAAGGGTTAATACCTATAAGTCGCATTCTTTGAATGTGTATCGGGCTCTGTCCTGTGCAGCAGTTCGAGTTCAAATTTCCCACCCTCTCTCTAAAATTTCCTTGTCGTCACCCCTGTATCTAGCGCCCCTGCATTGACTACCGCATGCTGAACGCAAGAACGATTCCCGATCGGTATCCTGTGAAACACATCCCACGACCTTTTTCAGTCTTACCTATCAAACAATACCGATCAATCTTACCTTAAACAACCTGACTACTACCTGACCTACAACCAAAATTCCGTGTACGAGCCTGATATTCAGAAGACAGCCATCACCACTCTTTTCGGTGTCTACGAATTCCCTTTCTTGTGCTTGGTTTGAAGAATTCAGCTCAATCTTATCAGCGTCTCCTCGATGACATGACACGAGGTCTTGACTTCTGTTTCGCTGATCTGGATGATTTTCTAGTTTTCGTCATAAATCCAGCAGAACACGAATTTCACTTCCATCAACTATTCACTCGCATGAAGGAAAACATCGTTCTCGTTAACACTTCAAGGTGTGTCTTCGGTGCGGCCGGAACATTCCTCGGCTATCATATTTCAGCAGTCGGTACTCAGACTAATCTTTTGTATTAATATACTAGTTTATTTCACCATCCGGCGACATCATCATCCTCACCTACCACTATAGACTTATTATGAATTGATTGTTTTGTAAAATTCAGTTGGGAACATTTTAAAAACTTTATTTTTGGAGATTTTAGTTATAATCTGGGAACTCGAGAAAACTATTTGGCAACACTGCGCCATGAAGCGACTGAAAAGTATATAGGATGTAGTGATGACATTGACAGTGTCACACAAAGAGAAAGCATATTATAAAACACATTGGTGTCTTGTTTATAGTGCAATTCTTTTTCATAATTAAATAGAGTACATTGTCAAAAAATAATACAAAAAAGCTCTATAGTCTTGCAATATTGTGTAGAAAATTTACTTAGAGGAAAATAACCATGGCCTTAATAGTTGAAAATCAAAAAATTATTGAATTCCTTGAACTGGTTGGACGTTTGAAGGTTTGTTTTACAATAATTGTTTAATTTTAAAACAGTACTTACATTGTTTGTAAAACCTATTCAATGAAATTGTTATTTTACTTTTTTCAGCATGTAAAAAGAACGGGCTGGGTACTATGCAATATTGAGGACTGTGAATCAATCGCTGGACACATGTATCGTATGGGCCTAATGACCTTTTTGCTCACAGAAGAAAACAATCCTACGAAATTGGACCGCTTTAAATGCCTACAAATAGGTTAGTTTCTGTATTACATTAAAACATAACCATAGGTTCTTATTCTCATATGAAAATAATATTTGTGTATATCTATGGGGGATGTAAAAGATTTTTGATGTTTTATTACCTTTATCTTTTGATAAAATATTGATCAAATATTTTTATCGAAAGATGTGTTTTAAATATATTTTAATTAGCAAATAATAATTCTAAGCATACATAAATGATAATACTGCATATTAATAAAATTATTATTATTGTATTTCATAGGGATTAAATGCATTTGACTGTTTCCATCACAGCAAAAGTTAGATTAAACATAGAACTTTCTTTGTGTAAAAATGTGGTATGAACTTGAGACAAATTATACTATCAAATTGTATTCATTTATTTCCAGCATTAGTTCATGACCTGGCAGAATGCATTGTTGGTGACCTAACACCCCACTGTGGAGTATCTCCTGAGGAAAAACATAGACAAGAAGATGAAGCTATGAAAAAGATTGCTGAGCTCACTGGGATAGCTGGTGACAGGATGTATGACTTATATAAGGTATGATATCAATGTTTACTGAATATGTTCAGATTTGATATAAAAAGTAGTGGTAACCTACAACTTTGTCAGTGCCAATATTAAAAAGTGCCCCATTAGATTCTAGCATATCAGCTATTTTCCAGATAAAGTCTCGCCAAAATAGGTCCTGCCTTTTCTGATAACTGACCCAAATGCACTAGAACATGTTTCACAGACACTACACTACACAACAGTTGTCTAAATAATAGCTCACACTTCTACCCCTCCAATGAAAATGAGAAGAGTTACATCTTTCATAATACCTCTAACTTTGTATAATTAAATAAGAAAGAAAGAAAATTATTGTTTACATAATATGGTGACTAATATATTAGGTATGTTAAATCTAGTAATGCTAGACTAGACAATGCCTGTGTCATGAGCAGCGATATGGTCAATGTGTTTTCTTAAAAAAAAATTAATTTGAATGGATAAAATTTTATTGACTATTTTGTTTCAAATACTGATTTGTTTACTTAGAATATTTTACAAGTAAAGAAGCTTTGTAATCTTATTATCATTATAAATACGAGAATAATGGATGGATGGATATCTGTCAGAATATATCACCAAAATGGCTAAACAGATCTTGGTGTAATTTGGTATACATGTAGAACATAATCTGGAAGAACACATAGGGTAATGTTTTTTTAATTCGCGGTTGCAGTTGAGCGTTGTATCTAGTAGAAGTCATAATCGAGAAAATAAGTTATGATGAGTTTAAATGAGAAGACAACGAATAAAATGTGATCACACAATTGATTGTTTTTTTTAAAAGCTAAGGTGGCAAACATGCAAACGGTCACCTGTATTCACAGAAATAGCGAAGCAACTGCTGTCTATATACATCTGCCAGCAGACGCATTACCTACCTTAAATCGACTGGACAGGGGATGCAAATTAAATTTTCCCCTTCCCTCCTCTGTCCCAAAGCCACTTCCCCTTCTAATCCATTCCTTGTAAGAAAAGGGTGGGAATGTAAAGAAAACTAAAATTAGGCCTCCTGAATGAACACTTATCAGATAATGTTTTACAATGGAATGTGAATGAAGACAATAAATGGAATTGCTTCCACTTCCACGTCCACGTCTGTCTTGTGTGTGGTCATGTTGTTGCCGTGGGCGAGCTAGGCAATGCGTGCAACAGATGTTGTTGCTGGTGCTTCCGTTGGTAATTGTTGTTACTATCTAAATTATGCTTTACACATTTCCCAAAATTCTAACGTTTTTGAAACCATTGTAAAGGAATCAATTATTAAGACTTGGAGTTAATATTATGTAAAAATTATCATTGCAGGAATATGAAAACCAAAGTTCTCCAGAGGCTAAATTCGCCAAAGACTTAGACCGCTATGATATGATTCTACAAGCATTTGAGTATGAGAAACGAGAAAATGCACCAAACAAATTGGAAGAATTTTTCAAGGCTACTGAAGGGAAATTCAATCACCCATTTATAAAAGAATTAGTTACAGAATTGTATAGACAAAGAGAAGAGTTTGAAAAGAAATATCTTCATAATGGAAGTGCTTAATTCTAATATTTAAATGTAAGATCTGAGCGAAATGATGTCACTATGCTTATAAAAAAACAATCTCGCTTACAACTTAATAACTCTGCTAGTATTAATTGATTTTTAATTACGTTTAAGAAGAACAAGGCAAAGCAAATATTCACTGAGTGTATATGCATTTTGTATGTTATATTTATTAAATTCATTGGTTTATTTTAAAAAATTGGCTCCCAAATTCTTACAACTGCACAATTTAAATAATTTTGCTCAAGTTGTTTTCTAAATGCCATACATAAGTTTATAAGTTTGTAGGACAAAGATGCAGAAGTTGTGTTACATGTATTAGATAATATCCCCCGTATTGCATTGAAAATGCTTTTATATTTAGTTACCTACTAGCAAGGCTAGTTACAAATTATTTTTTTGTATTGTTAAGTAAATAAGTACTAATTATTTGATTTTTAATTCTATTAATACTTAATAGTTTATGCTCAAGGAATCTCCTTGGACATTTTTTTTATATTTTCATACTGTACATGTTACAATACATAAGTATATTATTTTTAATAAGCTATGAGTATATGTCATTTACTAAATGTTGATGTGATGACCGGAATAGAACAAAGTAAAATTCTGTTTGAAAAATGTTGTACTCGTAAAACAGAAACATTACTATTAGTGAATACATAAACCGTTTGTGCATGTACACACTAGGGGTGGCGAACCTTTACGAATAACAAAGAAGGTAATATATTTGTGCGAATGTGACTTTTTTTTTTTAAATGTTGAGTGACGTCATAGATTGGCGTCATAGACCTATTGGACACTTTTTTGCAGTGTGTTGTATCGCGTGTCATTGGTTTGTCACCCACTACATTAAAAGAATTAGCAGTAATATTGTGTTAACACATTAATATTAGCAAATATGCTATCTAAGTGTAGTAAATAAATGATTTGCAAATGCCACCGATTTTAATGAACAAATTATACTATTAGAATACATAAATATTTATGTTATTTTATCCAGTGTAAGTCTTTACTTAGTGCAATGAATATAGTATGCAATAATCATTTTTGTAGTATTCTAAGTCATGTATACTATTATCCAAGTTCTTTTACATATTGAAGTAGTGTTGTGTATGATTTTTGAGGTGCCAAAGTTCTTGAGCTTCATTCATAGAATGTTTAAGGTGTTATGACTTATATTCTGAGCACTGCGTAAGGCTTTTCTAAGGCTATAATTAGGAAGGGTGGCACTAAAATTTTTGTAATTTGATTAAGAACAAAGAAGACCTCCCAAAAACATTGAAACAACCTATACGTTAAAATTAAACACACCTTACAACATTTTAAGGTATATGTATCCTAAACTGAAGGTATCTTTAAAAATGTGCAGTATGTTTCCCTCAGCTGAATGAAGTAAACATTTCTATAAAAATTATATTTCTAGCATAGATATATTTATTAAAAAAACTGTATGAAATAAAATAGTTACATCTCGTAAGATATCTTTTGGGATATGTAACTCTACACCAAATGGGTCGAAAGTAAAAATAAAAATAAGGAATGTGTTATTTGTTAATTAAAACACTATTTCATTTATTGCTATCGTCATTAAATTAGCATTCCAGTACGTTTCGTAAACGCTGCTTACTTGTTTTATTATATTTAATTATACCTCTAATAGACGTAAATAAACTTTTAATTATCATTTATAATTAGTAAAATATTGGAATTAAATGTTTCTTTAATTTTCTATCAATTCTAAACTTGTACAAGTATTGAATTATAGACACAATTTTTTTTAAAACCATAATTTATAAATTCATATAATTCCTTGTTAATGAATAGACCAATAATGCGTATAAATTCAATAATGCGTCACACCTGTAAGTTAAGATTTTAATCAGAAGACTCCTTGTTACGAGATTTTGTAAACAAAAAAGAGAGCTATATAAATATCCTGAAAGTAACATCTCAGGATGATACACAGCCAATTTTTACATTGTCAACTGATTGTTACTAAAAGAAACTTGGTCTAATGATTTTGCTTTAAGGCACAGACAAGTTTATCGTTACATTAGTTATGTTACATATAAGTTTATAATTTATTCATTCCAATTTTTTCTTATTTACATTTTGTAAATAAGAAAATATTGGGATGAAATCAGATAATGCTGTCATCAAAATAAAATTCTCAATGAAAGTAGGTCACATGTTTCTCACCTGTATATATGTCTCATGCTAAATTCTTAAGCATTAGCATCACTATATCAAAAGCCTTAAAATGACAACATTGAGCAACAATGCCCTTGATGTTTTTGCAATACTAAATACCAAGGCTTTGTATAATTATGAATAAAACTGGTTTAGATATTCTCAAGTCTTTATTATATAAAAATGGATAGTTGGAATAGTATACATATAAATCTATTCAGTCAAATGAAGACTCGTAAATGCTATGTTAATGTAACTATTAATTACATTTCATATCACCCCTTCAGAATAAATCAGATCATATTTCTTCTTTATGTGACTGTTAAGACAACTTCTTAGCTTACTTTGCATATTCTAACAAAGAAAACAGATTAATTAATTGGATTATTTATTTTAGTTGTTACAGTAGAACCCACGTTTTTTATTGGATACTTATTTTTAAATGATTGCTTCTGTATCACTTGAACAATTTAACTTCTGGAAAACAAACCCATGTATCCAAAAAATTGTTCATATAATTCAGCAGTTAAAATATGTTCATAAATTGGACCAAACTTTTAATGTACCTCTTGTTTTCTAGCTCCTTGGCCCTCTTGTTCTTCTTTTTTTCTTTGTTTCTCTCTCATCAATTCAGCATCTCTGTAATTATTGTTCATTAATATGTCATGCATAAAAGTAACCCAGGTCACAATAATCTTATATTATTACACTAATTTGTTTTTGTTGAAATATGAAAATACCTACACCCAACTCGTTAATACAAAAAGATTTACATAATGTTTAGATTGGTAGAAAAAAATCATTTGGTACCTACATCTAGTTTATCAATACCAGTTCAAGTTAAATTATAGTAAATTTTATAAACAACCTATGTTTCCTTTCAGAGAGAGACATTCCTGTTTTCTCACTTGCTGTTTTTTTCTTTTGGATTTCTTGCTGTTTCTTTTGATTTTTGGCGCGAGCCAAATCTCTCTGGTTCCCACCTGCAATTATTGAAATTTTGAATACACTATTTAGATTAAAATAAACTTATACACCTTTGAAATCCAAAACTTTTAAACATTATTTTTGCAACACACCATAATCTTCAATACAAACTGTTTAATTCATTGTTATTTTATTATACTGCACTAAAATTTTAAGACATTATAAATAATAAAATTAACACGAATTTGAAATAAACACATAACCAAAAACACTTTATGTTTACATAATGAAGGCGTCACTCTTGTCAATCTTGTCATAGATACTCATTTGCACGTCTCGAACATTCTATATTGAAAGCACATTTTATTTTAGTGCACCTAACAATTAAATAAACGAAAGAAAAAAAGTAACTGAATACTATAACTGAAACACCATGATATCAACCAATTAGACGTTGTACTGAAGGTATTCAATAATAACTTTTACTCACGGGTCATTATGGTTTAGGTTCACTGTCACAGAAAGTAAAAACTGAGTCGCAATTTAGGATAATGTTTATACAAAAGTCCGGACGATACGCTAGTCCGGCCGAAACCTAGGACAACGCACCGCCCTCCTTGTTGCCAATTTGGATAGGAACTTTGGAAGTAACTAAAACAGAAGAACTGGCTTAAACAAAGCCACGACCAGCTGGTTGCACCACTTTTACCATAAACAAGGCAAAAACCATAGAGTGTTAAGGCCTATAGACGTACAGATTATATTATATTATACAAGACTCAAACTCAAATAATTAATGCTTTATCTTGGCTCGAACTAAAATATAAAATAAACCACTTACAGATCATATAAAAGTAGAGAATATTTGAATGAAGCAACAACCAGAGAAAATAAAAACGTGTTCCTCCGTTCTACGCTGCTGGTAGTAATATGTCGGTTAGTTTTTTTAGTTATAATATCTATATGTTCTTAGAATTATTTCTTAAACAAATGGAAACTAAAGAATCAATTTAGAAAAATGAAGTACAAATTATGTATTCAAAATATAGTATCAAAATGTACACATTATATACTCTACAATTCAGTTTATTGAAAGACTGAAATGAACTGAGGGGAAAGACTGAAATGGACTGAAAATTTAACTTTGACTTGATAGAGAGCGCCAGTTGAGCGCGCTATAGCGCTTTTCATCAAATTTTCATTTTCTAGCAAACTGTCAATATGTCGGTCAGCTCCCAAAAGCATTTAAGTAATAACGAAAGTAATAAAAAGAACGACAAAACACTTAAGCCACTGTTTCCTAAGCAAGCAGAATGTTCATATGTCTCTTGTTATTGGTATGTAGTTCTTAATTTTAATGTATTGCTACGTAACATTTTTCAAGACGAACGAGTCTTTAAATTCTTTTGTTGTTTTGCCTCCTAAATAGTGAAGAAAATGTGTGGAAACTGTGTCAAGATGTATCAATAAGGATACCGGGGGAGTTGGACAGGTGCTATGTGGTTTTTATTTCAAACCCTTGTCGTACGGTGCCTTTGTGGAAACAAAGGGCAGGGCGTGAAGAGGATCGCCTTGTAATATGGGTAGGTAGAGATAACCAAGCGAGCTTTCTGATTGTTCTCAAATTGAAAAATAGTATTTACTTGTGTTAATTACGTCCATAAGATCAAACACTTTTTTACGAGTTCATTTTATTATTGTGAAGTTAATATTATTTTCTAACTGATATCTTACTATTAATACTAATACTTACCTCTAATGTTATAGTTGCGAAAGTTTAGATGGATGAATGTATGTTAGAAGGTATCTCCAGAATGGCTCAATGGATCTCACTGAAATTTGGCATAGGTGGCCAATCTGGAAGAAGCTTACTAATTTTTTTTTTAATTTCATGCCAACGAAGTCGTGGGAAAAAGGGATTAAAACCAATCAAGACAGTGATAATAATCTGTAATATTTTATTAAAACCTATAGAGAAATATATATTTTTTATGATTAAAAATATAAAAAACTGAAGAATATTTTTAAATCATTACTACAAGGTTACATAACCTTAATTAGTAATATCCAGTTAGATTCTATTTTTGTCTTTGGTATAGGTTAGTCTCTCATTGTTTCCAGGTCACTAGATATCAATGTGGATCAGGGATTATAGGAATATGAATGTGGTATCTTGTCTATGAATTTCATTTAAAATATGTTTTTTTAATTTGTTCTTTAAAAGAAAATTAATTTCATGAGGGAATATGTCTGTTTACTTTTTACATTGATAATAAATTATGGGGTCCAATAGTAATTAAACAAAGTAATATTCTTTATTGTACTACTATGTAAATAATTTTCTTACTTTGCAGGATTACCATGTTATATTTTTGTACTCATGGGATGTTAAGACTTGCCTTGTCTATGATCTGGATTCAGAGCTACCATTCCCAACATTCTTCCATAAATATGTCACAGAAACTTTCCGCACCGACCAAGTTCTCAAGTCAGACTTTCATAGGTAAGTAATTTAATTAAAATTTTCTTTAACAATATTACGGTCTATGGGTCCATTGGTACTTAATCTTCTATTTTCAACCTTTTTTAATGGGTAATTATTTACTGTACCTATGTTTATCAATTATATCTATATTTCTTTGACTCAGATTCTTTCGTGTGGTTCCTGCTAAGCAATTCTTACAACACTTTGCTTCTGATCGTCGGCATATGAAGCGACCTGATGGTTCTTGGATTAAGCCTCCACCACCATATCCTGCCATATGTACAAGTGGTATGTAACATTTTATATATTATTGGGTTGTTCAGAGACATTTTGTTTTTTTGTGTGAAATTTAAAGCAATTGCCACATTTGAATAAATTATACAATGGAAATTCTGAATATGACATATTTACCCTCTTACTAATCTCTCATGTAGTTATTCACCAATTTGCATCAACTACCTTTACCAATAAAGGCTGAAGCAAAATTTCATAATTTGGTGCATATTTAACACCAATTGCCATTTTTACCTTTGTACTTTCAACACCTGTCTTCTCCAAACACATTAGTTCATTTCTCCCTGGCTAAAGTAGTAAGTAAAAAAGTAAGACCAAATGGGAATTGGGAAATGGGAATAAAGGGATTTATTGCTCACCACATTTATAATGACACCAAGCAAACAATACAGTGAATATATATTAGAAATTTCTCATACACTAGATAACTACTCAAAATATGTAATAATTATGCAACTTAAGTTTGGTTCTAAGAATACAATGAAATCATCTGTCTATATAAAGGAAATTAATTTCTGAATGACTACCTTCTATGTCATGTGACTTTTTTTACCATATACCGGTAGTTCCAGTTGACTAAGGCATTGTTAACCACACTGGCTCAGTGTGGTTTGACTTCACACATATCTTTGAATGTCTTCTTCAATATGTGCAGGTCATCACAATGTTTTCCTTAATCATTAGTGTCAGATTAAATTTACATAAGAAATTTGAATATCACATTGGTACTTGTCAGGATTCAAACTTAAGACCTGCAGATTACAAGTAAAATGCTTAACCTTTGAGCCACCAACTCTTGTTACTAACTAAATCACATGTTACTTACAATGTATATAAAACTGTTATTATATTTTTATGTTTGGTTCCAGTTTGCACCCACAACTTGGATGAATACATCAACATGGACTTGGGGACAGGTCCTGGCCAAGTATTTAATTTGACAGATTTTGTACACCGGTTTTACAAAGTTCAAAAGTAGCTTTAAAGTCTAAAATTTTAGATAGCGGAATTTGTTTCAGTGAAATCTGCTGGAATTTTTTGGTGATTATGTTTTAATAATCTTTGTTATATTATTTATTAATTTAAATTGTTATTTTATTTAAAAAATTTATTTAATTTTATT
The DNA here is from genome assembly GCA_011763625.2 of Papilio bianor. Classification (NCBI taxonomy): domain Eukaryota; kingdom Metazoa; phylum Arthropoda; class Insecta; order Lepidoptera; family Papilionidae; genus Papilio; species Papilio bianor. The sequence goes on along the minus strand of JAAOEG020000012.1, from coordinate 3,449,714 downwards.
ATTTGTTTGTAATACTTTTAATCAATGATGGTCATTGTACAATATTTTTAATATTTTAAATGATGATGATGTTTTAAATCTGAAAGTATTAACTAATTTCAGTGTTGTCTTTGGTTTTTTCTATTTATATAATATGGGATCTCATAGGTATATAATTTGAAATCACATTATGTGATATTATTTGTTATGATTTATTTTAAATATGATATTTAAATTACCGTTACACACACATTTAACAATTTACACACACACACCATGAAATGGTTATGCACAATATAAAAGGTTTTACATACATGTATAGTTATAAAATATAAATTATATGCTTTATTAAACATATTTCTATGTAGGTATGTACAAATGGTATATAGCCTGATCTATTACCTGCATAGAAATTTTATGCAAAGATTTGATATAAAATACGTTTTTAATATTCCATACTGTTGCAGCTTTATGATAGCTTAGTTTACTAAATTAAATTTTATAATGTTATCGTTGCTTCATTGTAACAATGATTTGGATGTATGAATATTAAACAGCTCTTCGTTTTTATAACTTGAGAATTATAAGCATAGTTATAAGAATGTATTCTAAGAATAATTTTATTTTAACTTTGAAGTGCTTTTACTATATTAATTCAGTAAATAAAATTTCTAGTTGCGGATAAAGAAACATTAACCAAATTTGGTATATCACAGCCTGTTAATATTAATTAACAGACGACTTCATTTATTTTATTATAATTGTTGCTGTTAAAGATTCTTAAACTAAATTTAAAATTAGAATAAAGCTCTAGATTTTTTTTTGTTTTTTCAAATGGCAGTTGAGCGATATTCTTTTAACATCTAATTTTTTTTATTCTTTTTATTTCTCATTTAATTTGTTTAATGCGTGTTTTAACGTGATCAATTAACACCATTATCAAAACTGTCGGCTTAATTTCTCATTCAAATAGGTGAAATTATTTTAATGAAAACTAAAACTTCAAACTCGTTAATTGTGGTCTCATATCGCGTGTGGAGACTTTGTAATGGTTTCGTCGCGTTTTCAGTTCACCTTTATGTATTACAGCACGCACCACTTCAACAATGGGTATTGATCACCCGCTGATATAAACAATTTGGAAATACATACCTAATTTAAATATTAATTTTGGCGGAAAAATAATGTTTGGGGAAATATAGAAAAGACATTGAACGTAAATTGAATGGATTAAAATTAGTGTATGAATGTGTGTTTGTATGATTGTTAAAGTGGTCTCAAAAATCTAGATATGGCCTCGATTTGGATGAAAATATATCACTGTACATTAAGAGTTGATTCAGAATGACAAGCGAAGAGAGAATGCTCTGTAAGTACCAAGTCCCGTCTGACGAAAAGAGTAACTTTTATATAGATAATCTAAATGCCGGGCTACACTACCGCGCTAAGTTTTTTTTTTATATTACAAGGTGACAAACGAGCAAGCGGCCACCTGAAATCGCTGAAGTTGCGAAGTGACCGCTACCAATAGGCATCCGCAGTTGCAAATGCGTTACCTACCTTTAATAGACGGAGGAAGAGTCGCACTGAAAGATAATATTTTCATTCCTAGGCGTCCTCTCCTCCGTGAAGTCCACTTCCCCTTCCCATCCTTTCCTTATAGGAAAGGGGTGGGAATAGGAAGAGGACTAGTATTAGGCCTCCGGCACACTCACCAGACGAAACGCGGAATAGCTTCCACTTCACGTCTGTCTTCTGTGTGGTCGTGGTATTACACCGGGCGAGCCCATTCGTGCGAAGATGTTAAAGCTGACTCTACTACTTTAAAAGTCACTCTACTTTAAGTCGCCTTACCCCACTCCCGAGCAAGTGTAGACGCACAATTCGTTATCGCGGGGAGAATAATCGTGTTAAGAAATTATCCAAAAACAGTTTGCTGCGCTGTCGGTAACGTTTATTTCAGATAAGCGTTACGTCGGTAAAGTTTATTCGACTTTTAGCGGTAACGTTGGCGCGATGGTGTAGCCCCTCCCATAAGAGATATAACTATTTTCGTCGGACGGTTCGAATTTTTTTTGCTGCTGTATGGATGTTGATTATCTGGAAGTGAAAAGTTGTTGGAAAGAAATCCTAGCTCTTTAGGCTGTGTAGCCTTTTAATTGGAGTTTGTACCTGCTTTTTATAAGTACAATAATTGTTTAATCTTCTAAATTATTATGAAATAAAAACTACGATTACTTAAAATAATTATTCTCATAAGCGATTATTTGTCGCGTTATTACGTTTTAATTTAACTATCCATAAGCCATCTGTCGTACAAATTCTTTAAATTATAAGCGTGAGTATTTACTTAGTAGATTTTGGAACTTGACCTTAATTTAATGGAATATACTTTATTAATTATATTATACCTGATTAATGATAACATTTAAGTATAATTATTGTAATGTATATTATCGCGAGGTAGCTTTTGTATGTTGTTAAATCTATTTAATAATTTTGTATCAACTTTTTATACACTCTTTTTAACCTTCCCTAGGCACCACTAGAGTTAATTATGAAACAATATTAAAATTATAATTATGTATTTAAATATTATAATATTTAGTTTAACATTTCTTTATTAAATTTAAGTATTCATATTTTAATATTTATATATAAAAGCTTGTTTTATCATATCGAGATTTGCCTTGGAGATTGTGAAATGTAATCGATGGACGTCGTGTCTTTTTTTTATACTTTTTTAATTATTTGAATTACCTTTCAAAATATCTGAAATATTTTTTAAAATTAAGCAACTATTTATAAGAAAGTTACAACATATAGCGTAATTATACTCTTGCAAGTTACAGTTATAATGCATTTTAAATTTTAATATACGTGTTAAATACGTAAAGAAATATATTAAATATACAATATAGTTAAAAGCACACAAAACAATAGGTTATTTTATTAAAATAATCACATTCGAGTTTAATTATTTATAATAATATTTTACGTATTTTCTGCAGGGTTTTTGATCTGTGTTCAAAGTTAAATTTTTACCTTCTAGTCAAAATGTTTTAGTAATTCTATTGAACTTTATTACACCCGTATCTTATAGTCCTAAGACTTCTTCCAACGGTTGCTTTGAAATGTGTATTTTAAGTAACCAAAGTACATAGTCATATATTTCTCTTACTATTATAAAGAGTCTCCCAGCACTGTAATTCCGGGGCGTAGCTGGATGCAACTTGGGACCAAAGTACTGAGGAGTGTGGTGGCCGCACCACCACCACCACCACCACCACCACCGGGCCGCGCAGATGTCCCGCTGGTTACGCCTTTCTCTTTACACTATTCACTTTACTAATTCAATTGATACCTTCCTTCTACGCCTTTAAATATCTATCGACTGATTGCTACAAGTGATAACTATTATGCTTGTGCTTTTAATGTGAGGTTACATTTAATTTAAGATCTTATCAAGCTACAAATAAAGTACAATATGCTGATTTGTTGTTTTCATTTATTTAAATAACACACACTTTATGAAGAACATTGT
>JAAOEG020000012.1:3386064-3397811 GCA_011763625.2 Papilio bianor | reverse complement strand
ATCTGTAACACGTATCAGTCCGCTCGCCCATCGCAATGGTACGACCAAACAGAAGACAGGCATGAAGCAGAAGATTTTTGATAGAGAAGGAGATGCATAGAAAGGGGAAAATTTAAATAATTCTGTGCGTCTCATATCGATTAAAGGTAGGCAATGCATCTGCAATCGTGGAATCAGTGGACAGGGGTCGAATTCCTCGAATTGAGGTAGCCGCTAGCTCATTCAAATACAATATACGAAAATGGTGAGAACACCGAGATGATCAACGACGTCCATGGACATCTGCAACACCAGAGGAACCACGTGTGCGTTGCCGGCCTTTGAGAAAGAGATATGCTCGCTTCTTGAAGGACCGTAAGTCGCACTGGTTTGGAAATACCGCCTAGGACGGATCATTCCACAACGCGGCTGTGCGTGGTAGAAAGTTACGCGAGAACCGCACTGTTGTGGAATGCCAGCCATCTAGGTGTTGTGGATGGAACCTTTTGGTCTGTTATGGTATCTGATGACGGAACTCGGCGGTAGAAATCGTTTCAAACAGTTCATCAGAAAACTGTTCGTGATATATGTGTATTTATGTTTATTATCTCAAGTTTTCACTAGAGGCCTTAACCTTGTGAGCAGACGTCAATAGCACGCTATATGGGCGCATATCATTGAAAGTAGACTCGAGCGTCTTTTGTTCTATATATGATGTAAGCCACTTTTCCTTGACTGTTCTTAATACCTAAATATTTACATTGTAATAAAGTCTATTTATTAACTGTAACAATAAAATATATAAAGTGAAACAAAAGAAGAAGCATCATTAAGGTTTTAATTATTTTGCTTCAAAACTAAGAGTTTCTATTTAAAAATATTATAAGTGCCAATCCAGACTGTTACTGTCTACCCACAAGCAAGATAAAATGCAGTGTGTTTCGAAGCAAGCTGCAAAAATAACTTTGGCGCTTGAACTTTTGGTTGCTTTTTCTTTTGCACTTCAACCAACGAGGTGTTTTGTTAGAGAATCGGGATTGTGTAGTTATAAATATATACACATATGAAATAAATCTTTTAATTTGTTCGTAATTCAACTTATTTGGTATTACGTACTATGGCTAGATTAGTGAAAACGTATTTAAACATTAAAAAACAGATAACAGCAAGAGCGTAAAAAACATACCGACCAATAAAAGAGGTTTTTTTTTAATTTTTGAAAATTACATTTGTAAATATCATCAGTGTAAAATAAGATATAATGTGAACCATTTCTTTATTATCTCTCGTATATTATTATATATAGACTACATTTAGAAGCGTTTAGAGTGTTACTTCAGTCAACTCGAGGCTCTTTTGAGATCAGTAGATCTTTGCATGTCTCTGTGGCTTGTGACAGAACAATAGACTCTCCACTTGCAAACCTCAAGATTAAATCAATGTTCTAATATTAGTTTCCGTTCGTAACAAAAGTCTGGGAACCTAGCTTTAGAAGTTCTACATAGTTTAATTTGCTTTATAAATTTTTCACAAATAAAATCAAGTTCGGAATTAAAGCTTTTTAAAACATCTTTTATGGCAACATTCTCAAAACTCAAAAAGAATTTACTGAAGAAGATTAGAAGAAAAAATATAATCAATAGATGGCGCTACCTCTACCTTGTTTACTATCGGGGAACTGCAAATGCAGTTTCTAGCTGTTTTTGCATGCTAAGCTTCTTCGACCTTGAACTTTGTCCGATAGCCTCACGATAACCTTTTAAACAATCCCTACTCACCTTCTTCTGTTTTATAAAACACTTAACAGTTTTAAGTTCTTGTTTATTTGATTTTATTAACACATTGAACGTATATAATTTTACTGTAATGTTAAATTCCAGTGTCGAGTAAGTCCCCTCTAGACAAAGTGCATTCGCTCCGATTTCATAACGGATTTATTAAATGTATGGAACTGACAATATCTTTCGATATGTCACAGACTTGTCATTTAATTTTTTTATATATTTTGAGACATTTTGTCAATTCTACTAGAGATATTGCTAATCGAACGTGACATTGTCTATAGTAAGATAATTAATTCCAGTCAGTAAAATGACATTTCCAGTGGTGCAGGATTTTAGTTCCAAATAAATAGTGATACGAAATCCCGATAACCGATTCAGAATCGGTAATATACATAATATCAGTAGCAACCGTAATACATAAAAGCGAATAAAATTACTTGTATTTTCCCGACACTTTCTAGTGTTAATTTCTCTGAATCTCTTTATACATCTTTTTCCCAGCTTTTGTAGTAATGTTATCGTGAGAAATTTTAATATTCTGGTAAGGCCCATATTTCTAAAATCGTATTATTTAATACTGTATGTATTCAAAATCTATATACATATAAATGAATTGCTATTCGTTAGTCTTGCTAAAACTCGAGAACGGCTGGACCGATTTACCTAATTTTGATCTTGAATTATTTGTGGAAGTTCAGAGAAGGTTTAAAATGTGAATAAATATAAAAATGCTCGGAATTAAAAAAACATAAATAGACAGTATTTCAGGAAAATTCTATTTTGTAAGTAAGCTAATCATATGTAAATAATCAAATAATAAAACATCATTCGTACCGAGCATTTTTTTTTAATTAATTACCGATTGCTTTGTTTGTTTTAAGTTTATTTTATACAGAGCTTTAGGTTTTTTATTTATCGATCGAGGCAGTACGAAGTCTGCCGGGTCAGCTAGTTTACAATAAAAAAAAAACGCTTTGAAACCTAATAAAATAAGGCATGACTAATTGTCTAAGTTTATCGATTGCCTATTGTAGCTGGTCACCCTTTTTTGTATCAGTGACAGTTGCACTTGTCATTTTACTGACTGCAATTAATAATCGTACTATACGTACTATACGTACAGGCTCGTCATCTATAACTTTTGGTTACTCGCACCCATGACGAGTATCACTCGTCAAATGTAGTAAGCTCTCGCTGTAGTCATCTAAAATTTTTACTTTTTCTGTTAAAAATCTTAAATGTAAAAATAAACAAATCCTTCAATATTTGCATGCCATAAATAAATAATTTTACGCCTACGTTGAGATATTTAATAAGAATTTTGAAGAAGTTGGAATAACTTTTAATCCAATTTGCGGAAAGTTTGATAGAGAATATAGTCCTTATGAACCAATTCCAATATTCAGAACATGCGGGGAAATTGATTTGTAGCGATACAGGATGGAATTATTCAAAACTCATCTACTGAGATGGAATAGAACAAACTACGTGCAACGGTAAGGAAATTTTATATTTCGGGTAACGTTTATCTTATTTTAGACTTGGTTTTCGTGCATTAAATGGTTTATTTATAAAAAAAAATCTATTACCGAACCGTCGAACAGCGCAGACCGGTTTTATTGCAAATAAATTTGTGCTTTAAGCAATTGAAACAATGTTTAATTTAACTTTGCACGTCTTTATTAGAAGCAAGACTAAAAAGGCGTTTAATATAAAATCAACCTTGTTTCAATCACATGAAGCTCAATTTTATTCGCGATAAAATCTACTCTGTCTATGCTCTTATTGGAAATAATAGAATGGTTTTGATTTCAAATATTTTGAATTAATGAATAAATAATCCTTTATTGTCACATACAAGTACAAATTAGAATACAATACTAAATTAAATTAAAGATAGTACAAGAAAAATAAATGTGACAAAAGGTGGCAAGTTTATGCAGAAACGGTGAAAGCTGTTCCTTCTCTGGTTTCGAGCTAACTCCTTTACACATTCCCTCAGTACTCTTTGCACTTAATACCATTTAAGGTGACTTAACCTAAGACTATATGAACTCAATATATTGAATAAAATAACATTATAGGCTCAAACAATTTTTGATAGCTTAACAAAAAAAACTACAAAAATTAATTTATAAAATACACATTAAACAAAAACAAATAATTTACAATACTAATGTGGATAGTATATACATATGTACTAATATACTATCCTAATCACTACATAGTATAAAACAAAGTCGCTTTCTCTGTCTGTTTGTCCCATTGACTGCTGAAATCGTTAAAACTACGCAACGGATTTTGATGCGTTTTTTTGTAACAGATAGAGTGATTAAACAGGAAGGTTTATATGTAAAGTAACACATCCATTAACTAGTAAAGAAATACTGTTATTTTTGAAGTTTCTAAAGTGATGTCGTAAATAATTACATTTTTTCCGCTTACATTGCAACAAACGCAGGCTGCACCTTACGAGATTTATCAGATTTATACCCGTGCGAAGCCGGAGTGGGTCCCTAGTAATATTATAAATGCAAAAGTTTAGATGGATGGATATTTGTGAGAGCTTGTAGCCTAAATGGCAGTACGGATCTCGATGAAATTTAGCATAGATTTAGAGTATAGTCTGGAAGAACAAGGTTTGCGAGGGATACACAGGTTTTCTAATTTATTTGATAATTCTGCAATGGTTCAGGTTAGGTAAATAAATCTAGAATGTTGTCAAAGGTTTGTTACAAAGAGCATGTAATTAACGTAGCTTTAATTAAACTAAAGCATCAAAATGTAGATAAATAAAAAACAAATATGCGTAAAGCAGTAGATACAAAAATATTTACTTTCACATGTATCTTATAATATGCTTTGAAGCGCAAATAGCCTAATGCTAAGGGTGCGAATTTCAAATCACGTGGTCGAAAGTTCGAATCCCGCCATTCTACTATTGTCGTTAACCTTATAGCACAAACCTAGAATTTAGTTGGAAAGGCTTTTAGGAAATATCTTTGTACGTTATTAAATCCTTAACTGATTAATAAAAAAATCATCCAAAAATGTAACAACTTACTTACCAACGCATTAATGAAGAATCCATCCAAAAAATTAACAACTTACTTACTTACACAATACGCTACAAGCCGCATCAATTAATTTTTATTTACTAAGTGAAAATCCAATAATAATTATTATAATTCAATCTGTTAAAAATATTCACTCAACCGTAATAAACATTACAATTTAACACATTCTGATGTGTTAAATTATACGTAACTAGCTGTCGCCCGTGACTCTGTCCGCGCGGAATTAAAATAGAAATTACAATCCTATGTGTTATTCCTGACTGTGTTCTAAAGATGTGCTAAATTTCGTTGAACCGTTGCTGAATTATCGAGTAAATATGTAAATAACAAAAAACTACGAATCACTCGGAAACTATAACTATTTCAGGAATAAATAGTAGCCTATTTGTTTTTCTAGTCTATCTTTTACATCTATGACAAATTTCAGCGGTTTAAGCTGCAATCTCTAAGAAACATCCATCCATCCAACTAAACTTTCGCATTTATAATATTATTCAGATTAGACAACCGTATTAATTTGATCATATATTTCATGTAATATATTAGCGGCGGAGTCCCATAACTTAATCAACTAGTGGTCAGGGTAGCAGAGAAAGGAAACTCCTCACAAAACGCGTGGTTTCTGACTGCATTTTGTATTGGGCCTTCAATCGAACTGTTTAACGAGAGCTTCTTAAGAAGTTAGTAGAAGCTCTCCGCTATCAGTTTATTGAAAGATACCATTGGAATAATGGTAGTCGATTTCATAGGTCACATGGCGGTAACCTCTTAAGCCAGGTCTTAATCATCGTACAATATTCTTGGTGAAAAGCAATTCAATATTATGATATAAAATATCAATTTAACAATTTATTATAAATCAATCTACACACGAATTAAACCAATTCCGAGCTAGATGCAATGTTTAGTTAGAAATGAAAATGAAGGCAGCTAGTGGCAATTAAGCAAAACGCAATCGACTTCGATGTTTGAAGTGGAAATAAACAGCTCGCTTGAGTTTATGCTAGAATTTTACTTGCCATTAGGTAAGTTTCGTGTTTTATGTTTTACTAGACACGCTGTATTTTGCTAAAATAATACAACAAACTTGCCATACATACATACATATTATTTAACATATAGATATCGTAAAGTTATTTAATCGGTTGAATAAATATTTGTAAGTGAAATTAAATTATCGGTATTTTTATTCAAATAAATAAAAAAAATATTGATGTGGCTTGTATTGCAGCTACAGCTTGCGTATTGTGGTTTCTTTTATATGTGTATTGTGCTATTTTAATTGTTTCATTTTAGATACGGTACGCCGGCTCGGGGTTTAAGCATTTTACTTGGAATATGCAGGTTCTGGGTTCGAATTCCGCCATGTACCAATGTTTTTTCGAAAGTACATTTATCCGAAGTTACTTATGGTGAAGAAAAACATATTTGCGAAGAAATTCAATGATATATTTTATATGTTCAATGAGATATATGTGAAGTCGACATACCATATTGGGCCAGCGTGGATGACTAAGGCCGCCCTTCCCCACCAACGGTTCCCCCCTTGTCGTGGCGGTGGGACTCTAGTTACCGTGGTCGCCTCCCACGGTGAAGCTAAGAGGAACCAGGGCTGGTCCGAGGTACACGGACTGGGTGGGTATGCTCCCCTTCCGGGAGAGAATCCCACATAACTCCTGTGTCCCCCCGGGCACAGAGCATGCATAAAGCATTCCCCTCAATTAAAAATATAAAAAGGCCTAGTCACCCCTAACTTTAGGTAGGCTCCGAGACGCACAGTGGGGATGCGTAGTGATGATGATGATTATTTATTGCAATGCAAATTTTTCTGTTTCCACTTGAATTTCGATACTAGGAATATAAGAAAGTCGTCATATTGCAAGCAGTTCGAATCATTCAATTGAAATGTGAACTGAAATAATTCCTTTTTCACTTGCTCGTAAATACCTAACAGTTATTATATGATAGCGATTCATTTTAATCCAGAGGTAATTAATAAAACCATTCACAAAAAAGCCAAGGCCCTCCGTTACGTGTCAGAATACAGATAATACATTAATCTGGGATCTGGAAAAATATTTGTTACATCAGGTGAGAAAATCTAAAAATATCAGTAAAACTTCATTAATTTTATTTGCATAATGTCTTTTTTTTCCGCGTATTTAAAATGACAGATAATTAAATATATATTCCGCGATGGATTTAAAAAGTTAATGATGAAATATTGCGAAACCCTAATTGTTAAATGTGAAAAGTGTTTTAGTGTCCCTAAGGTTTTTACACTTCGCTAAATTAATTAAATAAAATGAACGTACACTAGGTATAGTAAAAGCTAAGATACATTAAGACACTTATAAAAATATGATAGTTACAAAATAAATCCTGAACTTTTCTCTAACTTTTTCAGGCAGAAAGAAACATAATTTAAATCTAATCTAAAATTCTAAATGAATTCCAATGCTTTTAGTCCTTGAATATATCTAAAAGGCAAATTTATTTTCTTCAAACACTGGTTTAAATTGAAAACAATTCGTTTAGCACGTGAGATGTATTTATTTAAAAAAAGTTTTCTTGTAAATCGAAAAGCATTGATTTTGAAGTATTCTACTAGTTCAAGCCTGTGATAGTAATGTGGTGATGTTAATCTACATATATACATATAATAAAATTGAAGTGTCTGTTTGTAATATTGAAATAACCGTTTTTTACTACATGTATATGATTGGTGTACGGTACATGCACCAAAATAACATTTTTTACAATTTTTGTCTATCTGTCTGTCTGTTTGTTTCGCCTAATCTCTGAAATGGCTGGACCGATTTTGACGGGACTTTTATTGACAGGTAGCTGATGTAATAAGGAGTAACTTAGGCTACGTTTACGTTACGTAAACCAAATCAATCTTACTTATCTATCATCATCAACATCAGCCTTTATTTGCCCATTGCTGTACATAGTCCTTCTGCAATGCACTCAGAATGCGTTCCTCTGCCTTTCGCATCCAACGACTAAGTTGTCGGTACGTGGCCTCAATTCGAGAAGTTTCCTCACCTACGTACTTGGCGTCGATGGCCCGACAGATGTAAATTGAAAAAAAATCAAAGCTCTGAATATTTACTTCTTAAAGTTATTCTATGATCATAAGAAAGCCATTGACAATACATAAACTACTATTGGAATAAATAAATCAATAATAATATAAATATCAGAACAAAACATTTGATACAACAATTTATAATATATCAACATTGAGTGGTGTGGTTTACGTATCAAAATTATTAAACAGAATTTAACAATTACAATTCGTATTCGTATATTAAGCAGAACGTGTTCTGCGACATGTGTTCGTAATGATTAATGCATACGTCTCCTAAAATGAACTATTGTTTCAGAAATATATACATATGTATATATTTGTATTAGTAATAACATAATTGTTTAGTAAAGAAAAACAGAGTAAAATATCTAAAAAACTACACTAATGATTATTTCATTTCATTCATAGCTGAATTAACGTTTTTGCTGAATCCAGGCGTCTTACTTTTTATTATAGCTACCCTTCGTACATTTTTTGTGCCGGACAGTTAAAGAAATGCCTAATCTTTTTTCCATTTTAATAAATCTTCGAAACATTTTCAGCTTCAAAGCTAGACAGCGGTAAACTTAAGTCATGAAACAATTTCAGAGCTGTCACGCTCATATTTTTACCTGTTTCAAAAAAGGACGTGCGGATGAACATAAAACATAATATACAAGTAAACTCTTCCTATTACCCAAAAGTTTGCGTAATATTTAATTGAAGGTAATAAACCACTATAAACAAAAGTAATGTAAGTTTATTTATTTTTAACAATTTTACTTTTCTGCAGCTATACTTATATTGATTGACTAGTCAATTGACAATCTTGGTAGTCTTGCGCGTCCTTTCCGTGGCAGCCGAGTCAGTCGTATTGTGAGAGTTGAGTGTAGCGGTTGTGTACGCTTGTCTCGATACCACGATAGTGACCTTATCGTCGTATCGGGACGAGGTGTTTTATTCTAAACCACAAGCAAGCAAGCAAATAACATTACTTTTTATTTGTAATAAAAAATAACATATTCAAATCTTCCAAAATCAGTCCCAGAGCATGTCGTATAAATATGAACATGAAAATAAAATGGAACATGTCAGAAAGTATTTTTATACTTTTCCTTTCGCAGGCATTCGCAATAATGTTTTCATACCTTAAGCCCAATGTTGCACGCTATGAACTGCACGCAGTTATGTACTCGTATTTATAGGTAGGGACTGTCGAGGGCGTTTTTTTTACATACCCAGCCGGTGAAATGTCACTTTTTTATATTACAAGGGGGCAAACGAGCAAGCGACCACCTGAAATTGCTCAAACAGCGAAGTGACCGCTGCCCATAGACATCCGCAATTGCAGATGCGTTGCCTACCAACGGAGGGGGAGACGCACTGAAAGAGAATATTTCATCTTCCTATGCGTATCCTTCCCCGTCAAGTCCATTTCCCCTTCCCATCCTCTCCTTGTAAGATAAGGGTGGGAAGGCAAAGAAGTCTAAAATTAGGCTTCCGGCACCACACTCATCAGACGAAACGCGGAATGACTTCCACTTCACGCCTGTTTTCTATGTGGTGATGGTGTTACACCGGGCGAGCCGGCCCATTCGTGCTAAGATGTTAAAGCGGGCTCTATCACTGTTAAGTCATATGTCATATGTCATATGTTATATGAAGCCCATAAAACAATTAGGTCGAAAAATTCCCATAGCAACATGCTACGTGTTGTTATAGTTATGGTTATCTTAAGAAAGAAGATGCTGTTTTGACTGTACATGTTGCTCTCATTTCTAGTGTACAGTACAGTTACATAATAAACGGGTATAGCAAAATTTATAATGGATACGGGTGTCTTATTGACTAACATATAAACAGATATTGATAGCGATGTGACACACTTGAATTTCTGACAAGTTTAGTGACTAGACCCCTCTTACTGATGGTCGTATTACGTTATTGATCTATATTATAGTACAATATTTTTAGTAGAGCGCGTCAGTGGCTCAGGGGCTAAGCGCTTGACTTGTAATCTGCAGGTCTTGGTTCAAATCCCGCCATGTACCAATGTGTTTTTCGATTTCCAATTTCATATGTACATTTACCCGACGTTCTTACGGTGAAGGAAAATATCGTGATGCAACCTACACATATCTGAGAATAAATTCAAAGTTGTGTGTGAAGTCAACCAACCCGCATTGGGCCATCGTGGTTGACTAAGGCCTAGTCACTCCTAACTTGGGGTAGGGTCCCGAGCCCCTCAGTGGGGACGTATGCTGCTGATGATTTTTTTGTTGACGCGGGGAATGCATTTACGCACTTCACTCCGTAGAGCGCAACACACCTATATCATAGTCCAGTATAGTGAGTACACTATAGCGGTAGATTGAGTACATTGCATCATATCTACGTTATACTATTTTTATACTTCTAAGTATTTTATTTACTTTAACAATGTATCGGAAAAAAGAAACTGCAACAAATGTTACTGTATTTTAAGGTAAGTAATGGAAATGAAACAAGAACATCAGTGCTCACAGTTTCTACTGCCAACGTTCACAATACTCCGGTGGTCGGAGTTACTATTGTATTTATTTTCTTTCGTAACAAATACCATTTGTTCTTGTATATTTATTCTACATATTTACTTTTTTAATATAAAAAGCATGTAATCATTGAACTATATGTAATCTAATTGTAAATACGAATCAAATGAAAGTTTAGTAGTTTTTTTTCGCCTAAAAATGGATATAAAAAGTACAAAATGCACCATTAGATGCAGTTTAAGGGATTTAAAATTTAAAAAGTCGTCTCTAAATGTACATCCTTTCCCACTTTGTGACCAAGTTTTAAAAGAAACGACGTTAAGATTGGTTGAAGTAGAATAAACTAACAGTGGTCGAGCCCGCTTTAACATCTTCGCACGAAGGGGCCGGTTCGCCCGGTGTAATACCACGACCACACAGAAGATAGGCGTGAAGTGGAAGCAATTCCCCGTTTTGTCTGATGAGTGTGGTGCCGCAGCCCTAATTTTATTCTTCTTTCCCTTCCCACCCTTACGTTACATCAACAGCAACGCATCTGCACTTGCGGATGTCTATGGGCAGCGGTCACTTAGCTATTTCAGGTGGCCGCTTGCTCGTTTGCCACCTTGTAATATAAAAAAAAACTTTAAAATAAAAATCAGAAATATATAACTTCAAGTACTAAGTAGCAGTAACACTTACGAGTATAGTTACACCAACTGGTAAATTACAATACATGCATAATAAATAGGGACAGTGATAAGTTCAAAACTGAAAATAATTTATTTTGAATAACAGGTTTACACAACTTGTACCCATAATGAAGCAACAAACAAAATTTTACTGAAACAAGATTAGTGATATTAGGGTCCTTACATATCGAATTTTGATAGCCGTCTGTTGGGAAGCGTGTAGTCTAGCGTTATCCTTATACAGAAAAAGCCTAGAGCGATTGACTAGCCACTAGACTGACTCGGTTGTTTAGCAGATAGCTTTTCCATTATGGTTTCTAATTGCTTACAATATACATCTGCTTAGACTTCGACACTAGGTCACCAAACTCTCACAAGTAACTTTTTTGAGTAAATTTTCGCTTGGGGCACGATTTCGCTGGTTCGCCAGCAAATTGCAAATCGCTTCGGAACGAATGCACTTTATCTAGGGGAGCTTGTCACATAATATTCCTATCGATTTTTTTTTCGATTCTACTAGCGATATCGCTAATCGTATGTTACATTGTCTATAGCATTTACAATACAAATATTCCGCTTGTTAACAGGCAATCGCGGTAAGCGAGGACGGTCATCGATTGATAAGGATC
>JAAOEG020000012.1:3334199-3347808 GCA_011763625.2 Papilio bianor | reverse complement strand
AACAGTTCTTGCAATACGTAATAACGGCCATCCATTCATCAAATTGTCTCATTTTTAATATGTAAGAAGTAAGATAGTGTGGCGGCTTTTAGAGTCACACTGACCGTCAGCTCTAACGGACAACATTTATCAAATTATATGAAGCGCTGAGAGCTATGCGTTATTCTAAAACGCTTTATCAGAATTGAGACGTTTTGGCATTCAACGATGACGGTTAGCGAGTCACTAAAACCCTCCTAAAGAGTAAAAAATAATTAGCATGGTAGTTTTCTTTAGCTGTATGTCCTTATTAAATTAAATCTACAAGTAAACTCAAATGGAAACAATGAACTTACGATATAATTTCTTTTTTTTAGACTTTTTCTCTTACATTTTGCAAGTTGGAGAATTCTGTCGTTATAAAAGAGTATCATTGAGATAAAAAAGCGCACATTTATTTCCAGATGACGCTATCTTCATGCAGCATTATCAGCTGTGCTTCGTTCTGCCTTCTAACGCTACCAGTAGCTATCGTATCGTGCACTCGATAATAATACGAAATTCAGAACGTTTAAGTTAGCCATACTGTAGTGTCCAATCACTTTTGTTTGGGCCGTAGAAATAAAGATCCCAATCAGAGCCATAGGTAATAGCTTTAGGTACGTACCATTCGTAGTAATAGTAGTTCCATCTTTTTTTATCATAAGAGAAAGTTACTCGGGGTACGCAGATTTCGAAATTATAATACGTGATACGAAACATGTTAGTTTCGTATGATGCGGCTCTTATAATAATGCATGTTGGGATTCTGTAAGTATCATAAAGCCAATCCTGAAATGAAATATGTGCGATAAATAATTTATAGTTCTCCTTATTACAAAAGGGGTTTGAAAAAATCTAGAAATAGAGAATAACAGAAATAAAGCGAGACAAATCCTCTTACATTAAATTCTTCTGTTAAACGTGGTGCGTTAATCCTTTACTCGTAAATTACTTATGAATAAGATTATTCCGATGGAACAAAATGATCTTTAAAACTCGTTTGTGACAAACGACTAGAACATTGATTTAATTTTTATTGAGGCAAGTTATAATAACGCATACCCTTATGACGGATGAACGCTGTATTTCTTGAACTGTCTTGTGATGTTTTTCGTAGTAAATCTTCTTACGATTCTTGCAATCCCCGAAAACGTATTCATTTTTGAAAACTAAAACATAAATCAATATATAATACGATGCAACTCACATCTTCATACAGCATTTACAACTGGCGTCAAAATTATAGGTGGTATCTAAAAAAAACAATAAAGTTTATTAGTTAAATTCATATTAGTACATAGATTATTATCTGTAAGGAACTAACCGTGTCCGCCCTTCCCTAAACGTCTGGAGCCCATGTCCTCGAGTACATCCCAACACCACACGATGCCAACTACAATATTTGAAAAATCTGTTTCAATTATGGTTTACAATGCCATTTAAGCGATAAATCTCAAAACATAATAAATTCTTTAAACTCTCAAGGGACTTTCTCAAAATAAATACTAGAAAATTCGAAAATAATTTAGGCATTAAATTATAACTTACTATTATTTCAAATTTAATTATTTAATTTTTAATTACAATTAATTATTTAAACTCTTAAATAATATTTTTTACTTCAAAAACCATATTTTTCTAAATGTAAAAAAATACTAAGTAAATAAAGTAACAAACTGAGTAGAGTAACAAAAGGCATTGATTTACCAACTGTTGTGCAAATGAGAATAATCCAGCGAAATCTCATGGTAGAGTAACATTAGTGGCGACAACTAAATTCCCTTTTAAAACTTTCCTACTCACAGAATGTTTATAAATTCTTCACGGCAAATAAACTTGAAAGCAACTGACTCAGAGAGAAACATTAAAATTAAGATGTGCTTGTTAAAAAAACTAATCCTGAAATGTGTCTGGTTCACACCTTCTTCGCAATACCTGTGAGCAATTCTGTTTAATAATTTGGATTGACATAATTTCGGCAAAATTATTGATTCAAGAATTGTGCTTACATTCCGTTCGATTCATTTTTAATAATCATCCGCAGGAAAATGTAGTTTACAAACATTTTAAGATAGAACAGTTTGGAAGCGACAGCACACGTAATGGACGTTTACAAAACCATATTTGTCTCACGTACGTAAATTTAAAAATATTTAAAACACGACAGTTAAAAGCACACCTCTAAAACTTTTGTTACTTTAAGTTTAAAATAGCAAAAATAGAATTTTAAGTAATATGTTTCATGGTCACCATGGTCATGTTCTATGGTCACCTTCCAACCTCATCATCCGACCAGCTCCATGGTACCATATTATTGTATTGTCATCCAAGTTACGTAGGTATACCAAGTTTCAGCTCAATCGGTTTATTGGAAGTGGTTCAAATCTTCCTTGCCAGATTTGTAAACATACAAACATACAAAAGTGAAGTTAAAGAAAAGCTTCTAAAAATAGATTGTCTTCCATCTTATTCTTTGAAAAATATGAGACAACAAAATATATTATTAAAATCATTACAAGCGTCATGACAGTAGAATTTAACGTCTATATTATACTAGTTTTTGCACGCGACTCCGTACTCGCGTATCTAAAAAAATAGTGGCCTATGTGTTCTTCCAGACTTTGTTATACGTCTCTATCCAATTTCATCGAGATCTTTTAATCGATTCTGGAGACACCTTCAAACGAACATCCATGCATCTATCCAGATGGCAAAGAATATGCAAAATATACCTAATGTTAATCAGTGATAATGCTGCTTTTCAATGGCGAAAGATTTATTGAAATTGGTTAAGTAGTTTCGACGCAAACAATGAATTTTTCCTTTTTATAATATTAGTGCAATTCAATGTTAAAGATGAATATTTTCAAATGTAATTTCAGTATGCATAAGAGTAGTGGTAAGTAAGTTACGAGACTTCGCCACATGTCATGATAACTTCGAGCTGAAACCCGCAGACGGCGTCCTAGAGCCGCACACCTTCACATGGCTGGCTGCCGTTTATTACATACATGGTATGTAAACAAAACGTTAATACAACTACAACCGTGAGCAAAAGTAAAGGGTCGGTTCAGAAAGTTTGAATATCTCGGAAGATAAACACGCTAGCTAACTGAAATAAATTGTGCATGATAGACTGTTAAATGTTTTAAAATAAATTAAATAATCGTATTTTTTTATATGTCATTAAAACATAAAGTTAAAAGTAACAGGATACCTTACGTAAACTTAGATAATACAGTATTTTTCACTAAATTTTATTAGTACTCAGTACTAAAATCTAAATAATAATAAAATTTAATGAAAAATATTGTATTATCCAAGTTAACGTAAGATATCCTTTTACATTTAAGTTTATATTTTTAATTAAATATAAATAAATCAATAAGTATATTTTATTTAATTGTCTATCATGCACAATTTATTTCTGTTAGCTAGCGTCTTTATCTTCCGAGATATTCAAACTTTCTTAACCGACCCTTTATTTTTGCTCACGGCTATATAAAATTTAATAGGCTTTCTAACACAAAACAATAAGGTTTATAAAACCTCGTGCGAAAAGGCCAGATGGTGATAAATTTAAAATACTTAACAGGATTTTCATACCACACACTAACACATATAGCCAAAGATTTAACAGAATAAGAAGAGAGGCAGATAATCCATGTTTATTTTTAAACTATCCGAAGTATGTCCCTCCATTTGTCCTTAGGAGTTCTAGTTGTAATTCTAGCAAATTACTACTAAAAGTAGCAATTTATAGCTTTATAAAACCTCTATTACTAGAATATTCGAACCCCTAAGCAATCCTAGGTGGTAAATTTTGTTTATTATTGACGACAGTGTCAACATCATTGCCACACCAATCGGTGGCGCCGCGAGTTGTGCTCATTCACAAGCAGTTCGTTCTTGGTACTGCAAAGGATCTACTGAAGCTGCCCAAGAATTATAAACTGTGAGGTTTTACATTTTTGTTCTCAATTTTTCATAACCAGCTCTCGACCTACCATCACTGATGATTATTTATGATGTCCGTTTTCGAGACATAGATCTTCGCGACTGAGTGACCTGATTGTCTTTTATTATTCAACTAGCTGTTGCCCGCGACTCCGCCCGCGCGATCTTTTTCTAAAATAAACGTAGCCTAATTTACTCCTTATTACATCAGCTACCTGCCAAAAAAAGTCCCGTAAAAATCGGTCCATCCATTTCAGATATTAGCCGGAAAAAACAGATAGACAGACGGACAGACGGACAAAAATTTTTAAAAACGTTAATTTTGTATATGTACCGTATATATATTCATATGCATTTTGTAAAAAACGGTTATTTCAATATTACAAACAGACACTCCAATTGTATTATATGCATAGATTTTAAATCGTAATTACTCGCTTCTATATGTTGAAAAGACGCTTGATCAAAGTTATTAATATATAATAACTAAATTGAACTATGAAACAATTCTTAAATTCTAGTGGTCACGTGATATTTGGTGATTACGAGCGCGACGAAGAGGAATGCGGGCTGACAAAAGAACAGATAAAGATGGACCAAAAATGCGCTCGTGCCTACTTCGTGATGCCTCATCAAGAAGTAATAGCACATCCAGAGTATACTAGGTATGTAGTTTTCATTTTTTCCATAACGACGTTCCTGCACTATACGTACGTACTTTTAAAATAGCTCTAAACTTATTAATACAATACTAAGATGGCTTCATTCGAAACATACGAGTAACTTGAAGTTTTACATACCGTTATATTCAATATTAGCTTTTGCTCGCTACTATGTGTGGGCTAAACTAAAAAATAGAATAAATTGAAACATAGCCTATATCCTGGGATAGGATGTAACTTTCCAGTATCGAAAGAAATTTTCAAAATGGTTTACTAGTTTAGGAGCCTATTTAATGCAAAAAAGCAATCAAATATTCCCTCTAAATATATTTGTATATAAACATTCACTAGTTATTGCCCGCAAGTTCGTTCGCGGAATAGTAGTTTAATTGGTAGCTATTGCGTTCTTTCAGTCTATATTCCATATCTGTGTCTAATTTCAGAGATATTCTTTCTGGGGATTCGTATTAATAATGTTCCACCATTGTTGGGCCACCAAAGTTTTGGATGAAAGAAGATTGCACATGGCTGAGATACGTATATTAAGATAGATGTGTGGAGTGACAAGAAAGGATAGGGTGAAGAATGGGTACATTAGGGGTAGTTTGAAAATAGCACCCATTAGGGAGAAATTGAGAAGCAAAATATTAGCGTGGTATGGACATATTATGCGGAGAGATGACGATCACATAAATAAGAAGGTAATGACGATAAATGTGGATGGATACAAAGGTAGAGGAAGACCAAGGAGAGATTGTGTGAAAGAGGATATCCGTAAGAAAGGTGTGAATTCAGATATGACGGCTGATAGAGATGTGTGGAAAAGTAGTACATACTGTGCCGACCCTCCGTAGGGACAAGGGCAGGTTGATGATGATGAACATTCCAATCACGTAGTGATATCTTCCGCTCACTATATGTCCCCACTATCCTCGGAGCCTTCCCCAAATTAGGGGTGACTAGGCCTTAGTAAACTACATAGTGACATGCCCTTGTGATATTCCACACCATGTTCTATAACTGTACAAAATCACAATACCATGTGTTAAGCCGTTGTGGGATTTCGTGTAAATATTCGGGGATGAATAGTACGAAAAGCCATGTGTTACTCTCAACGTTGTATTATATCTGTACCAAATTTCAATAAAATATGTTGAACTGTTGCGGAGTTATCAAGTAAACATGAGAAAACAAACATTTTTTGTATCCTCATGTAGAGGACGCTTCACGTACCTGCTGCTGTCGTAATTGCAGTAAATTTGGTTACCAGACATCGGCCTAAATTAGCTTGCAGGAATTTTACTTTTAACTTAGTACTACTGGGATTTTGTTTATCCTTGAACGAACAATTCTGTGTCATTTCTGCCATTGCTTACAGCTTGTACTGTAGGCAGAACATGCAGTTTCAGAAAATATTTAAACTTATAATATGTTTCAGATTTGGTATCTCCAATAGTGTTGCAGTTGTAAAGTTGGTGCGTCCGTTAAAATCTTGTAAGTAAACATTCATTTTTTTTGTTGCTAATTGTTAACTATAATTAAGTATATGTACATATATGATCGTACGAATTCCAGTTTACATGCTTCCGATTTGCTTGCCGACATTAATGGAGCGAAGAGTCAAACGAAGAAACAAAGCTGTTTTTCTGATCGACTATCTAAACCGTAAGATGTAATTTTATTTTAAAAAACGTATACTTTTGACTTGGCTTGTAGCCACTGACTCGTATTTATCTAAATAGAGGTCAGGGATATGCTACATATTACTTTGATCAAATTAAAAGAAATTAAAGCAGTAAAGCTTCAATAATAGTCCGAATAGAGCTGAAAATAGGTGGAATGGGAAGTGGATTTGGCGGAGGGGTTTACGCATAGGAAGACAATGTCCTCTTTCAGTGGATATCTGCCTTTGTAAATTAAAGGTACGCAACGCGGATACAATTCCTGATGTCTATGGGAAGCGGTCACTTTCCTATTTCAGAGATTTCCGGCGGTCGCTTGCTCATTTGCCACATAGTAATGTAAAAAATAAGAATTTTCTGAAAATTTAAATTTGGTCATTTAAAAAGTAGCACAGGTAGAATGGAAGAACACCATTTTTCATTTACAACTCATGACAAGAACTTTTTTTATAATTAAACTAGCCGTCGCACGCAACTCCTAAACCGCAACTAAAAGTAAACATGGGTTCCAAGACTTTTGGGACGGTGAGTTTAATAAAAACTTACTTTTGACCAACTTGTAGACCATAAATATGCTACAAAGCCTTGTACTTTGATTTTTCAAATGGTTCTTATATAATAATAATTCCTTATTATTTTTCGTCGATAAAATAACAATGAACACCTGATTTGGTAAAATATGGCAGTAATAAGATTTTTAATGCGAACGATATTGCTAAGTATTTAAAGTTTTCAATCAATCAATTTATTTCAGCTGTCCCAATCGATTTAGATGGAGAACGAATAGCCAAAAAGACTTTAAAGGTGTTCCCTCACAAAGATTGCATCAGGCACCGAAGAAGTAGCGTAAGTTTAAAAAAACACTAATAATTAAATTACTCCATTTTTGAAGTCGGTTGTATATTACGAAAAAAATACGATGTCTTATTTTCAGCTAGGAGGAGGTGTCTCTCATGAGTTGTGTACTACAGGGTGTGGTATTCGTCCCGGCGCCCCTATCATCAGCCAAGATGTGGACGGGCCATTTGAACTGATAGGGCTATCGGCGGGCAGTCAGCCCTGCAAGGTCCATACCATGAGGAGTCGGCTCAACGACGACCCACCCTTATTCGTCGACATCTTTCCTTACGTTTCTTGGATTATGAATGTAATCTCAGCTAGTGTAGTACCGCGAGCTTTTCCTGGGAAATTAATGCTTACCGAAGGAGGTTCAAGTACGTATACACTATTATCTTCTTATTGAGATCAAGATTGAAAATTATTACGAATATCATAAAAATATGTAAGGTGATATTATATTGAAATAGATTAAAAGGTAAGAAGATCAAGAAAAGGTAAGATCAATCAACCTCATAAAATTGATCAAAAGAAAAATGTTATTCAACAATATGTTCTCGTTAGTATAGAAAACAGAAACACCGACTCATTGTAATATGCTTATTATATTTGAAATTGAAAACAAGCTACCAATTCTATTTTTTTGTCAAAAACAACCCCAAATTTAACTGTAATATAAAATCTATTCAGGTATAGGGCTACGCCCAGGATTTTTAAGGCAGATGAAAACACAGAAGTTCGGGTGGAGAGGGCGTCTTTTTGTGTCTGGAAATTATTGTTACATGAGCGCCAAACGTCAAAAGAAAACGACTTTCTTCTACATTGAGAAGTTTACCGTAAAAGCTAACCCACAAGCCAAGCTCACAGTATTTATAAGGGTTAGTATTTATACATCATGCCCCCTAATTTCTAAAGTTTAATTAAATCAAATTAAAATAACATATATATCGTATAGGTTGTATAAATTTCGTAAGATTTGTATATTATACTGGCCAAGCAAAGGCAGTCAGTCTACCTTTTTAAGTTTTTAAATTTCACTAATGATATAAATGCGAAAGTTTATATGCATGGATAAATGGGTGGATGTTTGTTTCAACGTATTGCTAGAAAGGGTCGAAGGATCTCGATGAAATTTGACAAAGATATAGAACACCTACTGTGTTCTAGGAAGGAACTACTAAGAAGCTACTAAATAAGTTTTTTTAACTCTGAGCGGACAAAAAGCAAGTTATATAATAAAAGGTTAAATCATTATATTTGGTTTCAGGTTTCTGGAGGTATACAGTGCACCATAACTTGTGCTCGTCTGCTCATACCGAATCATAAAGCAACTCCCATCATCGACGGTGTCGGCGGCTTCAATGTATCAATCCAAGTGAATACCGATTGGTTCCCCTCCCGATTTTTCTTCACACTCGGTCTAAGCGGCAAGAATACGACTGCAGATAACTTAAATAAGTGGTGGTCACAACGTAAGCCCGGAGGCATGTGGTGAAAAAATTACGTCCGTCTTTATATCCTTGTTGTAATTACTGTTTTTTTTTTACTCTCAACCATCTATTGAATCCAAATTGTCCAACAACGTTTAATTTTATTGGTGTGATAGATATAATTGTAAAAAACACAATATGCCTGATTGACAGCATTCGATGGATAGTCAATTTAATTTATTGATACAAACATACTTGGGATACACTTTGATGAATAAAATAGTAATTCTAGCAAATCTGATTTTTAAGTCTTACTATTTAGTCATATATCACTAATATTGTAAATATAAAAGTTCAGAAGGATGGATATTTCTTAGAAAGTATCTCCAGGTCTGCTCATCGGGACTCAATGAAGACACAGGTTCTGGGAGTACACATAGACTACTTTCTAAGTTTTTTTTGTTTTTCGTGGACGGAGTCGCGGGAAACATCTAGTTACTAATAATGAAAGGACAATGGCACTATGCGTCAGACTAAAGTGTTATAGGGGCGACGACTCTGACAGCGAGACACCTAACACCAGACGGCATCAAATAAAAACCCTCTTTATTTCTATAAAATTTATACAAAAATAGAAAAGTTTTGACTAAGAACGATTGGGAAGATGTATGAGGGAAAATAAATATATGCTAATTTAAATAACTTTTAATGTTTCTGAGGCAATGGTAAAATATTAACTTATTTACTACAAAGAAAACCTAAGTTTATACAGCGATTTCTATTTTTATTATTAAACAAGTCTTTTTATCTTTTTTCTTGGCAATAAAACCCTGAATTTTTGTTCATATGTTAAAGCTGTTTTTTTGTAAATTATTAAAAACCTTACTAAAATGTCATAAATATTTTATCAAATATTTTATGCAATTGTATGTGTATAATTTTGTGTGGAAATTATTTGGCAGATTCAACTGAAACAGTGTCTTCGTCATTTAAACCTTTGTTGGAGTTATCAGCTGAGGGAAAACCGGGAATGAATGAACCTCCTTGGTTGGGAGGGAATTGAGGGAGATTTGGTAATTGCGGAGATCCCCCTTGTGAAGGAGGGATTTGAGGGAGATTTGGTAATTGCGGAAATTGGGGAGATCCCCCTTGTGAAGGAGGGAATTGTGGGAGTGATGGTAATTGCGGAAGTTGTGGTGTACCTCCTTGTGAAGGAGGAAACTGGGGAAAAGACGGCAATTGAGGTAATTGTGGTAAGTCTCCCTGAGAGGGAGGGAACTGTGGGAAAGATGGCAGTTGTGGGAACTGTGGAGTTGATGAATCTGCTACTGTGGACGGGGGTTGAGGTTGTGCCGATTGCTGTGGAGGTTGCTGTGAAGACGATTCGTCTTGGTTCGAAGATGGTTGTTGTGATAACGGTGGGAATGATATACCTTCTTGCAGACCTGGAAACTGAGGTAGTGATGGGAGTTGCGGAAACTGTGGCAGTTGTGGGAATTGCGGAAAACCTTGAGGCAGCTGAGGGAAAGATGCAAACTGGGAAATCTGTGGATTTTCTAAGTACGACGGGACTTGGGGTTGGGGTTTTTGATTGGAATTATTATTTGCAGGTGACTGTGGTTGATTATCGGGGCGAGATGTTCGTTGATCTTGTTGTTGATTGAAGAATTCCGCAGATTCTACTACTGTAGTATCCGCATCCCCTGCAGCTTGTTCAGGAGGAGACGGGGGCGGGTTGCTCGGCTGTTGGGGTAAACTTGGTTGTTGTGGAAAACTTGGCTGTTGAGGTACACCCGGAGCAATCGGCGCAGTCGGTGCTATAGGAGCAGTTGGCGCACCAGAATCTGGTCTTTGTGGTTGTCCCGTTGAGATGGGTTGAATTGGAGGATAAATCAAACTACTCTGAGGAATGTACGAAGCTGTCCCCACCGGATAGTACGCCGGAAATCCCGGTAAAGGGGCGTAGGCCGTTACCGGAACTTGGTAAGGGAATTGTGGTCGCACACCGTAAGTATATGATGCTGGCAACTGTAAAAAATGATATTTGGTTTTAAATAAATCATCTTATAGATAAATTTATCAAATGAATTATAAAAAATAGACAGGATCATGTTTGGCAGTGTTGTCGCAGGAAACATTTATATTTCTTATTGTTTTCAAATATCAGATCATTTATGAAACAACGTAGTAAACATAATAAACCTTTACTCACTGCATTTATGTACTGTGTAGTAGAGTAAGCGAAACCCTTAGTTTGAGGCTGCACGACGGTGTTGAGCAGCGGGGCGGTCAACGCCACCGCCGCTCCTGGCCATGCCACTGCGCCTCCCGCAGCGTGCTTCGCCGCCGCGCACAACATCAGTACCACCAACGCCTGGACAATAACTCATTTTTAACGAAACACCACTATCAACAACAAAAACAATTCACTAGCACTTAGGGTCAAAACAGAATCGTATTTATTTTTCTGAAGTCATAACAGTTGAAACAGGTTCTGCTCGATGAAAAAAAATATTCCTTGTCTAGACAGATTTTTATAAAATTAAATTATAGATTCGAATCCTCAACGATATGATTTATAGTCCAACTCTAAGGCACTTGGCCTTTAGTAATCGTAAACTTCTAGAACAGAAATGGATTAAAATTAAATAGTTGAAAGATATAGCAATATTAAAGTGTCAAATTATTTTCATTTATAATTCTAGACACGGTTTCATTGAATTTTTTAAATCTTTATAATTTCTTAATGACTTAAGGCGTCGAATTATACAATGAATTGGGAAAAAATGCGTTTGGATTACACTTATTTTTGTTTTTTTTTTAATTATTGGACACATGCACAAAACGCAGATTACTTATATGAATAAAAAAGATATTTATATTCACTACACAATTCTAAATATATTATAAAGTAACACTTCATGTGTAAAAGAATCCATTTAAATAAGATCGGTACGCGTACCTTCATGACGGAGGCGCCTCAGTAACAAAAATACAGTACTTAATATAATTCTTTCGCTTCACTTTTATACTCTATGTCACCCCGCCCACAATCCAAGAAAGAAAGGAACTAGATACGTCTCTCGAATTTGTATTCAATATGGCAGTTTATTTCTTACATTCATTGCATAACGAACACTTAGTATTTTAAAAAAATCACAGCACAAGCAGATGTCCTAATCTATTGGTATTTACACTATTAACAAATTCCTTATCAGTTCATCTATTTTAAATCAGAGAATTTAGGCAATCTGAGTGAGTTTCCATTGGTGTAACATCAGTATGACAACAATACTGTTGTTCCTCACATTCTACAGTCGTGAGCAATAATAAAGGGTCGGAAGTTTGAATATCTCGGAAGATAAAGACACTAGCTAACTGAAATAAATTGTGCATGATAGACAATTAAATATCCTTAAAACAAAATAAAATACTTTAGTGTTGCCACGCACTAAGTACTGTTTTATTGCGTTTTAATAAAATTGCTTAGTATTCCACATTATTCTTGTTCCTAGGGGTCAAAATTATCGGGTTTATTCATCATTTAATTAATTTGGATAATAGAGTAACAGTGAAGTTAACATATTCTCACATTGTAAAGGATTTTTAAGACATTCTCACATCGTAGATTTCTTTTTATTTCTCTCTAAAGCAAGGTTGGCGACATGCCAAAACTAAGGTTTACAAAACCCTTTGCGCCGCACCCATGTGAGTGGGATAAGGCCAGGGAGATGATGATCATGTAAATAATACGCACGGTAACAATAAAGCAACACATATGTATGTATCTATCGGAGTTAATTATTGTTATTTTATTTTGGTCATATAATCATTAACACAGGTCGATTGTAAGAACAAAAACGTCGGTGGCTCAGGGGCTAAGCACTTGACTTGTAATCTGCAGGTCCTGGTTCGTATCCCGCCATGTACCAATGTGTTTTTCGATTCTCAAATTTCATATGTACATGTACCCGACGTTCTTACGGTGAAGCAACGTGATAACAACCTGCACGTATCAGAGAAAAAAATCAGAACAGCTTTTTTAATTTACAACTTATGACAATTTTATATAATTAAATTTACAGTGACCAACGCTCTCCTAATTATCTAGTGATGGCGTAAACCAGTTCTAGATCTGAAGTGTTTTTAAGGTTGAGAAGGATAACGTAGTGTATTAACGTGCACGTCAAGAGGTCGAGGCGCGCTGGGTTTTTGTAATTAAACTTAATTATAATACAATTAATTTTTAATAATTTATTATTTCGTTAACAGACTTTTTAAACTTTTGGCTATGCTCTTCGGAAATGGCGGTGAAAGTGGGGGGTCGCCCTGTCTCAATGCAGCCAGGATGAGACTCAAATATGTCTTCGCAATTAAGCGAAGAGCGACACTATGGTCCACAGAACATATAGGCGCAAAGTACGCTGAAAAACATAACAATATATTAATGTTACGCTCATACAAAACGAAATACAATACTCTTCTGTGAGTCAAAAAAATCTTAAACAACTTATGTCAGTTTACTAGAAAGCAATTGGATATTAAATACTTATGTCTCTTCTCTTGGACCGCAGCTTCGGATCGCCTGGAGAATTTATAATCCCTCTTGGATCTAAGAAATCCAACAAAGTATTTCTATGGTCTTTTCGTTCTTCTTCAGGTGGCTGAAAAAATAAAATTTTAATGCTAAATTAAAACACAGTTCTATTATTACTTAATCTGTATGTGTTATCAAATTAAGTAATTACTTTTCTGTTAGTAGCAGGGGTTCCGCAACTCCACGTTTAACGCGTATTTTGCGTTATTATTTTTTATTACTGTATTGTTAATTGTTTAACTAAATTTTAATTACGAGCGCCTAAAATCAGATATATGGACATGAAATATATGTGAAAAACTATTTCTTAATTTACGTGAAATTACGATGTCGCAAAAATACAATTGGTTCTGTCTTATAACATTGTGAATATTTGAATGAAACAATTTGTTTGCTACTCACCCCATTTTGACCGACAGTGGA
>JAAOEG020000012.1:3295070-3305731 GCA_011763625.2 Papilio bianor | reverse complement strand
CTTGGTGAAATAATTGTCACTACAGTCCTCTTCTTACCTTCAAGTATAATTTACGTAAGTTAAAAACATCTCTTTTTGGTAAATTGCATTACAAAAACATATGAAAGTAATTTGAAATTCACGCACGCAAATGAACTACTTACGAATCGAAACGTCGCATTATCGAATGCGTTAGGAATACGTTATGACAATAATTGCAGTTCCCATTGACGTATACCACCATCATATCAATATTTTACGCCATAACTGTATCGATGTTGTCCGAACACTCAGTATTCGCAAGTCGTCCGCTCGTCCAGTTTTTGAGAACATGCTTTAAATTCTGCACGATGTAACTCAATGAAACGTTTTCATTATAAATCATATACTTGCTACAACTAATTGAATATTTATTTAAGTTTATATTTTAACATGTTTCGATGGTGACGTGACTCCGTGATTTTCGAATGGACAGACCTTTACTGTGTCTAAGTAAAAAATTTAAATTTTAACAAACAAGTGAATATCGCCTTCCTTAATGTTAACCTCTTTTTATCATGCCCTACTACATACGTACGCTACGAGGGGCGATCAATTGGATCATTATCTTATGACCTGACGCAATGTATGACACGTCGTTATAAAGAACTTATCGAGTATCCTCCTTGCGATTCTTGAACCAAATGGAATATACAATATAAAATCGTTTCCTGTTACATCAATTTCAAATCTTAATGTGATTCTAGTTGAAGTAAATATCTTACACGATCACCACAAAGGGGCGGATTGAATGTCAGTATTGCTAACTTCAGGGACGGATAACAATGGGAACTGTAAATATGTAGGTCGTGCCGGCTCTGAGATCGAAGGACATCGTGACTGGGCAAAGGGGACTGACCTCCGCCATCTCCCGGCTGTGCACGTGGCGGGCATCACGAACTTGGCATTACGTAAATGGTCATAACAAGCATCAAACGAACTAACCAGCGATAGATTCCCACGTCGGAATAAAAACGAAACAATAGTAAAACGAGTAATAATTTACGATTAGCCGCATTCCATTCACGGCGTCACTTTACAACTGGACCCTCATGCCTTGGTCGCGTTCCGTGGGAATGGTGCGCCAATAACGCCGGGAGGCGGGCATTAAACAGTATGAATGGCTCGCGGAAGTGGCTCACCGAGGCGCCGATATTGTTCTCGAGATTTCCCAGAACCAATAACGGGAATGTAAATGTCCCCGAGCTTCCGGGTCTCGGCGGTCCGTAGCCGCTGGCGATGTTAACGCCCAACGCGGCTCAGTTATGGCAACATCTGAACAGGATCACAGCAACGATAACTGGGATAAGAGACTCCAGTCACGACCTAACTATTACATCAAGATGGAGCGTTGCTCGCGGGGTGATGATACCATCACAGTCATAAGAGAATCATAACCAGACTCACCGTCTGTGATACGTCGCGTCTTTAACGTACTTTAACAAGATAACATACCTGCAGTACTGGTACGCTAGGAAGTAGTTGAGCTCTGGGCTGTACGGGTTCATTCTAGATATGAAATACTGGACGCCATCCAGTTGTATCGTCGTTATCCTTTGAGCTGAAACAAAAAAAAGTGATTAAAGACACCAATATTATTATTCTTGTAATGGCGTTGATGATTTTTAACCGCAAAGGAAGCACGAATAGTTAGTTCGTTATGATTATTGCAAATTATTTTTGTGGTGGAAGCAAAAAATTACGTAGACTATTTCTCATCATCGTTCGTAATGGCCGTGCCGTCTTTATAATCATAAATAGATCTATAATAATTTAAAATCACGATTAAAGTAATCAGTTACTGAGGAATGATTTTCAATTGTCCCTTAGTTGAAAAAGTCATATATTAAAATTATTTTTGATTTAAAAAAACATTTTATGATTGGAATATAAATGCAAATACATGATACACAAAATGTGGTATAGTTCATACTAAAATGTTTCTCATTTTGCATCTATCTGATTAAATTTGTAACGATAACTTGCACAGCGACAGTAATCTAAAAATGCAACCTGCAGTTGTGCACGAGAAGCCTGCGGTCGAGCCCTGACATTACGTGCCTAATTAAATTCGAGCTCATTGTGGTCAACCGCAGCCCGTATTATTCCATAATTGAATAATCCATCGAAAGCGGTACAAAGACTTGAAAGAATCAATTTCTAATACCACTGATAGTTATTTTTATTCAGCTGGAATGCGATATTGCGGAGCTGGTCTAGCATTGCGGCGGGTACTGGTTCCCGCTGGGTCATTACACCGAGCCAGAGGGACATTGTCACTTGGATTCACTATAGTGACATACAACACTCGGATCAAATAGTCCTAGAAAATACACATCGGCTTTATTACAAATTATTACTATCTAAATTTAAACACCTTATCTTCAGAAATTGGCAAGCTTATTATGCCTAGATTTTCAAATCAAAAACATTGATCGCATAACTTTTTTACGTGATCTCCAGAATCGTTTTGATGATAGCAAAAAATACAAGTCTTTGTGCCTGTTCCAAAAATAAATAGAAATATCACGTTTAAGCAAGGCCCCAGTATCGTCTATTCACGACAGTGTCACAACTACAAAAGTGCAATGGAATGAACCATTTTCCACGCTCCTATACCAAGGTCGATGAACCTTAGACGCCTCGATTAATAACAGTCACGAAGGCAATTAATAGATTGTAATAAAACGTATCCTGTGGCTTCTCTGCGACGCTTATAGATTATCCGGTACCTGTTCTAGTCAGGTATTAATTAGATGACGTTTATCTATAGATCGGATTCTTAGAGTTGTATATACCATTATAGAAGACCAGAACCATTACCAGAATCGTATTCAATAGATGCATACGGCGAATTGCGGAAATGATCTCCAACTTGTAATAAATGCTGAATGAAAGCTTAGTGGTGGGAAACTTTTTATTGTGACTTTAATTAAAGCAGGGGACGTCAGAAACGCCAATTTCACCCTCACAATAATTTTAAGAGGACCTATGACGTCACAATAAGACCTTTTTTGTTTACATAAAAATCGTCATCAGCCTGCCTGTGGGCATAGTACATACTTCTTTTCCACACATCTCGATCAGCCATCTTATCTGAATTCACTCATTTCTTATGCATTACCTTTTTCACACAATCCATCCATACTTTCTTCGATCTTCCTCAACCTTTGTAGCTTTTGTTCACATTAAAATCAAAAAGGTATAATGTTACTATGTAAGTTTAATACGGGATATAAAGACTAGTACTTGAAAAGTATTACAGTTAAAGTATATATTCTTGTAGTATTTATGGCCATATTTAAACATTCTTGCAAGGATTCTGTATACTGAATAACCATTGTACGACTTACGCGAATACATGGTTCTACAGACATCAGATCAACACGATAATGTCTGCTACGTTTTGTAAACAAACTGTTTGAATTAGGACAGAAAAGTACACGTGAAAACAAATGAAAAGACTTTTGTTATGCCAACTATTGTTTTTGGGTTGTTGTTTACTAGTTTAAAATATTATTATTTACTATGCGAAAAACAAGTGATAGTGCGAATTGTTGTTATTTTATTATTTGCTTTAATATTAATAACAATCCGTCTCGTTTTTGTTTTCAATCCTTTTAGTAATATGAGTAGTGATTTTGAAAATTTAATCGGCCTGTTAGTTTGGAATTTCCTCGTTATTTGTAGTATTTTATAAAAAACAAGGATAACATCTATACATATTGAGTGAGAATTGGAGTGTCTGTTTGTAATATTGAAATAACCGTTTTTTACTACATGTATATGAATATATACGGTACATACACCCAAATAACATTTTTTAAATTTTCGTCTGTCTGTCTGTTTGTTCCGGCTAATCTCTGAAATGGCTGGACCGATTTTGACGGGACGTTTATTGGCAGGTAGCTGATGTAATAAGGAGTAACCAAGGCTACGTTTATATTAGAAAAAGAATAAAATTATATGCAAATTTCTAGAAAACATTATAATGCCTGCAAATTTTAACTACTAAACCAATCGCCGTGCAACTCGCAAGACTCATAGTCGATAGGCTTGTGTTCGTAACAATGGCACGTCAATCGCGTACACCTGAATAAATATGAAAATATAAAATATGGAAATAAAGGAGGATCGTTAGGGACGCTTAGAAAGTGATGAGTTGTTGCGGAGGAGCGGGGAGGAATGGATGAAGGGGGAACGTCGGGTCACGTATGTTGGTCGCGCGGCGCATACTGATGTGCCTCGTTCCAACCACGTACGAATGCATGCGCGAGATCGAGGACACCCGAACATTGTTTGGACGATAGGTGACTTTGTTAAAATTATAAAATATTTAATGCTGGTATTGTTTCCGGATTCTCTCAGCGTAAAAGATGATAATCGTTAAAGGCTATAGATATAGACTATTGGGATAAATTAGTTTTTATAGCCTGACCAAGTAGGTGGATAATTTAAAGTGAAGACGTATTCTTGCACTGTTTCGCACAATGGAACATATCCTAGGGCGCAAGATATTTTAAAATTTCCTCCAATGCTAACAAAGGAACAATCTACAAGGCGTATTAAAAATAAAGTACTTTTTTAATCGATCAAAAATCAAGACAGTGACAGTATATATACGATTGCGACCGGTTTGGCCGGCGAAGGTGCACTGGACGCGTCGCTTCAGGGATATCCGGCTGGCTCATCACCGGACGCGGCGGCTAACGGACCGATGACCAAAAGCAACCAGTAGCTGTCGACCTCACCAGCCATATCACATATATATTGAGCTGAGTGTTTATTCACATTGAGGTTTAGATACGATGAAAAGTTTTTATTGACGAAAGAAATTTAATCGGGCATATTGTAAGTGAGAAAAGCAACAAGGAATACAACATGTTGCCTAAATTCTTTGGTATGACAGATGTTTTGGACGACTATTAGCAATTTTGGAAGCTGTAACTAAAGAGAATGTTTATAAAACTGTTAATGGAATAGCAAATATGGTGTCATGTTTTAGAATTCGACTATAAGTTATGAAATTGAAGCGCCAATAGCCAAATGGTTAAGGGACCATGCGGTCAAAAGTTCGAATCCTGCCATTTTAATATTGTTGTAAACCATATCCTAGCACAAACCTATCGCTTAGTTGGAATAGTTACAAGCATTATTAGGAAATTAACAAAAATCTGCATTAAAAAAAAAGAATCTAAAATAATTCTTTTTAAACTAACTGTAGCCCGTGACTTCGTCCGCGCGGATTTAAAATAAAAGTTGGTATAATTTACGGTATTCCAGTCTATGTTCCATAACTGTACAAAATCTCAATAAGATGTGTTAAGCCGTTGCGGTATTATCGATATGTAAATACCAAAAATCTATGTATCATTAGGGAATCGTAAATATTTCTGGGATCAAAAGTAGCCTATGTGTTCATCCAGACTTTGTGTTCAGACAGACAGACAGACAGATCCGTCCATCACTTGAGGCGAGAAACTCTAACAAATATCCATCTAAAGTTTCGCATTTATAATATTAATAGGATATATATTGATCTGCTTTGCAACTTTTTAAAGGTATTCCTATGCACATTATCTAGCAAATTATTAACATTTTTGTTCAATAAATATCTAAAGGTGTGTACATTTTATAAGCGAAGCAATAAAAGCATTGATAAATATTTCGAAGCTGGACGTTTGTGCATGTGAGGTGTTATTTATGGGTATGTTTATACCGAGGTCTGAATGCCTCGCGTACTGAGGACCCGAGACTAGGAATCCTATTTTTAGAGTTGAAGCGCTCGTGTTGCGACCGGTTGCAGGACGGCTCCCGGTCAACATAATGTCTTATTCCATTCCTCCTAGATACTCTGACGGTAATAGCATGCATGACCTTTACCAATCATTACGATGCAAATATAGACGAAGAGAAAACAGTACAATTTCTTTTACATGCATTGATCCATGACAATTTTTTTTCATACTCGAACGGAATGTTAGGTTAGGTTTTTTTTTAGGTTTAATTTTAATTAATTCAAGCGGTATAACATTTTTATTTTGAACATTTTAAATATGTATCGACGCCCGATCCGAATAATCGCAAAATTAACATTTTACAGGAGAGCAAAAAAACGATTATCTTCTTCAATAATTAAGTCTCAGCAGTCCTCAAAACAATTTTTATCTCCGTTTTTATCCAAAGGACAATTCTGGAAAACACAAGGTGTATTAGGGTGTGTAGCTCCCGAAAATGGCTTAACAACAAGAACCCTGTAATCGCACATTACCGGTCTTTTCGACGGGAACGTCGATATTTTTAAATACCAAAACCTTTATGTCTCATTAATATTCCCATATAAACATCTAGAGACGGAATTTTAAGTGGCTTGTGATAGTAACGACCACTTCCTTCCATTCACAAAGGGTTGTACATCTTTAAACATAAAATCTAACACGATATTGTATTCTGTAAAAGTTTATTATACAGCTCGCGTTGATCTAATCAATGTATTTCCTGTCTCGTGACTCTACTATTTTTACCTTTGTTTAAGACTTGTATATTGTATATTAATGTATTCAAATTTAACAGCTTATTGAGTTATAAAAAGCTTTTATCAAAGACTAGATATTACCCGCTACTTTGTCCGCGAATGAATAAAACATTTAGTAGATTATTGCTGATTTGACTCTGTCAAAATGTAATATCAAATTTTCAATCATACTTGACCATAGACAAATTGTTTAGCTGCATAGCATTTGCGTTTTGTTATTCCATGTCAGTTGCGTTTTTATTATACCACGTTTTATATGACAAGAGATGCGACTGTATTTATTTTCGACGATACCGCAGGAAATAGTTAAAAAAAGGAATATAAGGTTTCGTAGTTTAAATACGAATACTAGCCAAATCGGTACAGATATTTTTGAGTTATTAATAGTGTAACTAACACGATTTTCTTTTATATATTATATATATATATATAAATAGATTTAAAAAAAGTTTTATACATAACTTAAAATTGATAAACATGTACAGAACTAAGAAAATAAAAAAGGGTCTGCTGTGACCTGTGTGACACTCGTGTGCTGTGATAACATTGTGCTGTATCCGGACGATATAACCGGATTAGATCCCTTTGATATCGTAATTATAATAATTCTACCCGGTCAAGATACCAATATGCGGTATTTTATCACAACACCTTTAGTCTTAGTTTAAATTGCATAAGAGTACAATATAGAAGAATCCATTATGCATACTTCGCTTTATATTTACTTTAGAGTATTTGATTGTCTTTTTGTCGTCAGTGTAGATAATGTGTTACTAAGAAGACACTCAATGTTAAATAATAATAGGTAATGGGCTTGGAGCCTCGGCGTCGGTGCTGTCGTACCGCTTGAATAGCTTGAGTGCATTATATAACTTAAACCAGTCGGAGGGCGACAGCGGGTACTAAGTACTGACGCCATGCATCCGCACTCTGTTGCCATACACGTATCATTCACAGCCTTCGCAGTGAAAACGCAAGCTCAACCTTAACATTTAAAATGTCCTCTTACAGTGTTACGTGAAACAATTTATGTAGGAACAAAGATGCAATGTATATTTATTGTTTCTTAGCTTATTGCATACTAGTTATTCGCGTAATATCATATTTATTAGAGTGGAAACATTTTAAGGCACCTATCTTCTTCTTCTCAGCCGTATGTTGCCAACTGCTGGGCATAGGCCTCCCCCAGGTATCGCCTCCTGTCGGCGGACTTTTTCCACCCGCAACCACGACAGTCCCGCAACCCCGACCAAGTAGTCGGTCCACCTTGCGATATGCCACCGGGACCTATGTTTGACGTTAATCAGCGTAACGGTGCAATTACTTTTAAACCAGGATTTTAATTGTGACAATCAATAACATTCACACACAACAGCCTCAATCCTATTTTAGTATTATGCTTTTCCTTTGTATTAATCATTCTAATTTGAACTATGATCTGAGTATTCATGCCTAACTAAAAATTAGCAGCCGTTGTTTTTTTGGCGCCAAGTCATGAGTTGCGAATTAGTTTTTTACACATTGAACCGACCAAACTGACAACTGTGTATGATCCGTATGATTTAAATTGAATTTTGTGGCTGACGATTATAACGAAGCAAAAAATACACACAATTGAATTATCTATTGATCGGTCGATAACGAGCGCCCGTGGGAAAAGCGATCGAACGTTCGCGGTCGGCGGATCGCAAAAAAGGGAGTGAGATGATGGTAGAGCAGACGAATCCAAGGACGGCTCGTCCCTTGACCTCCCCCTTGCCCGCAGGTCCGCCCCGCGCGGAATGCACCATCAGACTATTTTTAGTAATCGAACCCGGTACCCGTTTCGGACCGTCGAGCCAAACAAATATACGCCAGTTCTTACCGTCCTATTGAAATTTCATGTTAACCGCGACCGCCGCCGGTGAGCTCGTAGTCTTTTTCTCATTTCGTGCGTACGATTTAATGAACACTTATTAAAGGAAAATGTAAGCGCTCCTTGTAAGGAGACGATCGTCATTGTTGGTTTCTTATTAGATTCTGCTTTTAAGGTGCTGACATTCCAAAGCTACTGCTAATTTCTTTCATTTTCGACCGTGTTTTAAAGTCCTAACGAGAATTGTTTTACAGTAAGTCGTAAAGACGATAATCATTATGAAATATGTAACGAATAATTACGATTTCCATAACGAATTTCTACGGTGTTTTGCTACAACAGATTCGAAACATCTTAAATCAAGTAATGATTGTCACCGAATTGATATGAGATAAAAGATTTGGTTAAACAAAAGTTGATAAGAGTAATAATAAAAATTAAGCTGATACTAAAAATTCATCACACACACACACACGTTTATACGAACAAAGTATAATACTTCATAAACTCTGCTTAGTGTAAACATAAATACAAACTTTATGGAAGTCCGACACAATCTTAAATTATGGTAATTCTAAGAGGCGGCCGGGGCTCGCTAAAAAAAAGAGAGAAGGTCGTCGCAAGGAGAGATTCCATCCTGTTGTAATTTGATATAATCGCCACCTGGCGAGAGCATTACCTCGGTATTAAGTTGTAGGCTTGGAAAAAAAAGGGACTCTACTATAAATTAGATTTAGATACCGTCGGCACTTGACAAATCCATTTTTAACAGCTTCCGAGCTTTTAATTAAACAAGAATTAATCTAAAGCGTTCAACTCTAATGGAATCCAACTCTATGTTTCTGTCAGTTTAATAATGTTGATTATTTTGTTTTTTTTTTGTAGTTTTTTGTCTTTTTCTCGTCCAAATCTCTATTATCTCGTGATTCCAGTCTGTTGGAAATAATTGCTTTTAAAGCTTATTGCGTGTGTGCATATTTCTATTTACCTGGTATATAGGTAGTACCGGTTTACACCTTGACAGCTATTACCAATTTCTAATATCAGGTATTTGAATATAATGGAAAATAGACGCCTAAAGTTGTATTTACCTGATACATGACACGTGACACGTCTGTCTGATAGTCTAATGTGTATCAATATGTCATAACAGTTAATCATACCCGATGTATTTTTAAAACAAAATGTGTTATGATAACACATAACGGTTATATTTATATAGCACAAGTTTGAATTGTGCTACGCAATGTTACGTTATCAATAATGCAATATTTAACCTTGTGTTAATATTTACGGAAGTTTGAATGTTTACTCTTTCGCCTTGATTCCTCAACAGGTCTCATAACGTAAAACTGTTTTCACAACAACACGTAACAAATACGATGCGGGAATTTTTTAATTTACAATATTTCTTATCTTTGCTATACCAATCAAATCTTAATAGGAAGTGAACTGTGATAAACATTTACGATTCGCCATTTGAAAAGAAATTGAAAAATATTTATGTATAAAATGTATGCAAACCTATTACCAATTTAGCAAGTTAACTTCGAATTCGTACCGAATCGAATTGAAGAAGATTCGAACCCAAGATCGTATAAGGACCTACCATTTTAGGTATCAATTATAAAAAACATGCACTGTGATCGCTTTGCTCTAGGCGTAGAGCCTGCGGAACTAGCGGCCGATCGGGGGAATGAACCCCGCTCCTGTACCCCGTGCCCCGCGGGCCCCTGACCATTTTTTCCTCTCCACTTCCGTTCCACGGTTTTTGCCGACCTGTCGATAGGCCCGATAACCGCGGACACGGCTCATTAGCGGAATCGCAGCCCGACCGGCTGCTCGTTTGGCGATCGTTTAACGTTTCTCAGGCTCCGGCGATGTCTTGATGAGATAATTCGTTGCACTCGAGTAAATCTCAGCTCGACAGTCGCGGTGTCATTGACATTGACTCGTTTCCGAGAACGACCGCAATCTATGCCCTTTGGAAGACGAATTCGTGATTTATTTGAGTCGAAAAATTTGTCCCTTTATGAATTACCATTATGACGAATCAAATATCATACAATATACTACCGTATTTCTACATGATGTTATTAGAAGTTAATATAATCTGTTAAGTTTATTCTAATATAGCAATACTCTGAATTGAGGTGAAGATCAGTTCCATCAGTTGCTTTAAAAAAGCGAGTATATACTGTTAGTATGACGTTATAGATATTTAAAAAAATGAAGTTTGAAACAAATACCACA
>JAAOEG020000012.1:2756744-2767480 GCA_011763625.2 Papilio bianor | reverse complement strand
GGTATTTTTTCCCTAAGAAACTACAATTAACATGCATATGCCATCTACGCTATTATTCATATTATATTTTTTTTTTTAATAAATTTTTTTGTAGGCTAGAGTATTATATGTAGAGTATAATTTTCCAATCATAGTTTAGAAAATATAAAATAAAAATTTACGCACTTCCGAAATATCCAAAAACAGTGTTATATTACTTTTAATTAAAAGGGAATCCTTAATACTTAGGTACTTATGTATTTTATTTGTATGTATTTTGTTTTGAAATCGGTTTTATTTTTTCAATTTCTTGCGAGATTTTACAGAAACTTATTTTATGCCCAAAGTGAAAGGGCG
Source organism: Papilio bianor (assembly GCA_011763625.2). Lineage (NCBI taxonomy): Eukaryota > Metazoa > Arthropoda > Insecta > Lepidoptera > Papilionidae > Papilio > Papilio bianor. Next base: position 2,767,144 of record JAAOEG020000012.1, on the reverse strand, counting down.
CTCAAATACATGACTATCGTTCTAATATTATAAATACGAAAGTTTACATCGATTATTGGATGGATATTTTTGAGCAGGTATCACGTGGACGGTTTAACGGATGACAATAAAATTTGGCACAGATGTAGAACATAGGCAGAACAATTAGGCTACATACTATTTCTTTAATTCGAGATGGACGGAGTCGCGAGCAAATCTAGTAATATAGCATTAGCCACCTTCTTCACGATTGTGCCAACTCATTCTGAGTTGAAACTAAATAGCTTAATAAATATTAACTAGATATTAGCCAGACTTTTGTCGATTGTTTTGTTAATTTTTCCCTAGTTTGTGTTATTATAATCATGGTTTTATTTAGATGAGTTTCCTAATGGTGCAGTTTCTTAAAGATTTATCTTTAACCAACTTCTTCTGGCCTTGGGCAAAGAAACCTCCAGTGATTGGGTAATTGAAATTCCTTGGTCTGTCTCAATACAACAAGAAGCCTTTTTATTTCCATACTAAATTTAATCCTTGACATCGTTTGCGCAATCAAAAAATATAAAGAATTGAAAATATATATCTTCACTTCGGATATAATATCACTTCACTGTTTTATCGTTTTGCCAACCTTTCTTTTCCCTGCTGTTCCTTTCCATCTCTTAGCTAATGTTGTAATTTTATTTTCACCGCCTGCGTTATACGTTCAGTTAATTTTGTTCTTAGAATAATATTTTCAATGGGGGTTTTTGGTATCTTTTTTTTACATTTAGCATACTTATTTAAAGTTTTCTCTATTTCTATCTCAATTTAGAATACCCAAATTGGTTTTCATGGAATTTCACGATGATTGAGTACGACACTAAGGGCAGCTTAGCCATAACTGCGCTTCTGCACATCGTTCTTTACCCAAATAACAGAGTTATTGATGAGGAGCATTTAAGACAGATACAGATTGTCTTATATGCTGTGTCATTCTGACAAACATATTTTAAAATATATCACGATGACACAAGAAAATACACGTAACCGAGTGTTTTTCGTGCATAACTAAGTTTTTTCTAACAAACCACCACCACTGACAAATATGTAATGTTTTAGTCTGTATGTAAGTTTGTTTTATATGTTTCGGTTTGAATGAATGTAAATACCATTGTGACGCTCTAAAATTAAACTATTGACCTTATCTTCATTAGAGTCATTCGAATCGTCTTATCCGTTACATATATTACATTTTTACACTATAAGGTGGCAAACGAGCTAGCTACAATTCGCCGTAATAGCGAAGCGATAGTTAGACCCGTACCCTGTAGACATCCGCAATTATAGAACCCTACCATCATTGGACGTGGGAGGGGACGGACAAAGAAATAAATTTTCCCCCTTATTTGCGTCACCTCCTCCATAATAAATTGTCTCCAATCTAGAGCTCTTTCCCATGCTTTCCTTATGTGGGGAAAGCGGACTAAAATTAGGCCTTCGACACGCACTTTTATTTAAAAGAAAATGTAAACTTCAAGATCTTTTTTTAAAACGCAGCCAATTTAATGGGCCTGATGACTTTATTCAGTTGTCTGATTATTTATGTTTTAATATTTCCGGTTGTACGAGGTTATTCCCAATAAGATTATGACCGCAACATCGTCCGCGCACAACTAAATAAAAGCAGAATTAAAAAAATTATAAAAACGCAGAAAGTTTACCTTTCCTTTAGTAGTGAAAGAATATTTCAAATGGGTTCAATAGTTTCGGGAAGTAGTAGAATGGAGTGACTGTGATGAAGATAGTACGGAGATGATGGTTTTGTAGTTTTGGGGCCTATTCAATGGAAACAAACAATGTAGTTTTTCCTCCTTTTAAAATTAGTATAGATGATAGGAAGTAACAATGATTAGATATTAAACGGAAACATTTTAAGTACCTTCTGGTAGACAGATAAGATACAGATACGTGTATTACGTATTCTTTATTAGTTTTTGAATATTCTAGAACATATTTGTTCATTGAAATAAATTCACAATACCAATATAGAAAATGTCAACGAGACAAACGTAAACATTTAAGAAATGTTTGATTAAGGTTAAAACTAATTTAGTATTATGTCGCCAACTAAATGGGACAAAAGGCGGCTGTCGTGTGGCTATCAATATATATTTATTACCCACAGCATCATGAGAGTATGATGTAACAGATAATATTGCAGTCACAATATTCCACAATGTAATATGATTCTATATCAAACCGAATACCTACGTAGTTAGTATCAGTATATTGAAATCGACGAATGTTTTAATTAATTTTTCTACAACTACTATTTACGTGTAATTTTCCAGCAACTGAGAGAAGTGAGAGCGAGAGAAGAAGAGAGAAGAGTAACACTGCGAAGAAAACAAATTTAACACTCGTGATGAAGATGGGTCGGTGTCCCCATTAGAAAATCACACGCCTGTGTTAACCGCAAAAAAAAATTGTAGTAATGTCTCACGAAAGTCTAAACAATTTAGACATTTATTTATACAAAAATTTTTCGAAACCTGAAATTTGAAGTACGTATCGTAAATTTTGAATATATTCGCTTCAGTTGTTCGTATCTAAAACTAACTTTTTAAAAAATGACACCATTATTTCGAAAGATACATATCAAAAGCTAGGTACATTTTTTATTAATACATGACAAGAAAAATCTAAGAGACGAAAAATATTTTAAGATTTTATCTTAGGTTGTTCAGTTTTTTTATAAAAAAAAGAATGTCAAGAATGACAATGTTTTTATACCGTTGTTTCTGCAGTTGAAATTAGCGATGAGTAAAGAATATTACATACGAATGAAAATTAAGTATATGGTGGAAGGACGAAATAAAAAAAAGAGCTGGTTTTACGTAGATAAGACCCGCAATAGAAAAGAGTGGCTAGCTTCAGAGGAGATCTTTGCTGAAACGCAATCTCAAAACTATCAAAGTATCAAATTATTTATTTATTAATACTGGTTCATTTTTTAATTTGTTATTGTTGAAATAAAGGCTATTATTATTATTATAAAGTGTATTAAATAGTAATAAAACTTTTGATCATCAAATTAAATGAAACGTAATAAAAACCATGTTTTTAAATGTAACGTTTAATTAACAATGTTGTAATCATAGCATTAAATTTACACTTTATATTTATCTGTGAGCTATCACTGAATATTCCTATGAATTAATATTCCAAAGTGTATATCAGTATTTTGCACAATTAATATGATTTATATAAAAAAGCGACGTCAATCAATTCCAAACAGTAGTAAAAAAATAATTGATTTTATGCCATCAAATTTGTTAGAAGTTTAAAAAACATAACGGCTTGTGCACACCTTTAGACTTCGTACAGTTGCTACAACTGGTTGAGGCGTTAAAATAAAACTATGAAGACTAGCAATTTTTCTTTAGCAAATTTTTTTACTAAGTATTATACTAGGATAACATACCTGTGTGGTTTACGATAAAAGTCAAATGGCGAGATTCGAACTTCCGACCACGTAATCTGAAATCCGTACCTAGACCATTTAGGCTATTGGCGCTTCAAAACAGATCAATATTTAAAAAAATGGAATTCTATATAACAATAGGATGTTTATTTAATAAACATCTGTAAATTTTGTTGAAGGTTATTTAAAATTATTTTTATACAAAGACATGCCGACTGTACTTTTATTATCAAACGTTCGACGAAAATGATAATTGGCAGCGACATTTTTATGATCCAGTATGCATATTAATGTTTTGAAATAATAACTGGGGAAACCTCTAATAATATCCTATGAATATTTAAATAATTTAATGCTATGATTAATAATTGCTTAATTAAGACATATTATATTAATTACAAACCTTTAGTAGGTCGCAGTTATATAAATATATAAATTTAGATAAATAGATATGGTCATGTACTTTCTATTTACCTTATTTTTATTTCTTCAGACATATCTACTTCGATTCTTCTTACTAGTAGCATCAGATTAACTACATGATTTCCATCTCCTAATTTAACAATTCCACCGTATATTGTGGCTCGGGGGTTAAGCACTTGACCTTGTATTCCGCAAGACCTAGGTTCGAATCCCGCTATGTACCAATGTGTTTTTCGATTTTCGAATTTCATATGTACAATCTATCCCACAGTCTTACAATGAAGGAAAACATCGTGATACAACCTGCACATATCTGCGAAGAAATTCAAATATGTGTGTGAAGTCATCCCCATGTGGGCCAGCGTGGTTGACTAAGGCTTAGTCACCCCTAAAACTAATATATTGTAGTACTAGTATATTGGAACCAAACTAACTAAAACCCAGCTAATAATATTTCAACATTATTTTTCAATGTATTAATGTAAAACAGATAGCTCCTTCTTAATTGTTTTCAACATAACTGCTTTTGAAGATTTATTACTATAATCCCGTACGAGTATGCGCATTTATATATATTTTTAAAAACTACGTCGGTCGACTATTAATTTGTTATCCAATTATAGCTATGAACGGCTTATGTGTGTTTTTCAACATCCTGTTTAAGACTGGTAGTCGAAATATAAACGGCAAAGTTGTTCAGATTATGGTAAATTAAGTCGACGCCTTCGCACGACGATTTCCCAAATAGCACATTGTCAGATTAACGCATTGTGATAATATACCGTTCGCTCAACGCTAAATAATAAGAAATGATGTTGAAATAATATCTTCTAGTAAACATTACAAAGCATGTTTTCTTAAAATTTTGTATCTGCAGACAAGTAATTTTGTAACTGGCCACTTAATTAACAGATACAAAATTCTGCTATATTACTTCATACATTTTTAAGACAGAGTAACAGGGCGGAATTTTTTTCTTCTAATTAGTTGCATTTTATCTCGTTTCTATACTAATACTGAAGTAGGAGATAGGTATATGGTCTTAAATCAGTTTGTTTGATTGTATGTAAACTGTTTGAATCGTAGTATCTCAGAATCAATGGATCGTTTATAAAGTATGTATGTACCTAGAGGTTTTGTGTAAGTAACTTCACGATCTACTATTCGGTCTAATTTTACAATGAAAACCTTTTAATAACCTTTTCGACAAAGACAAAATAAAAATTATCAACTTCTTAAAACAAAAAAACTTTTATTATTGTATCGTTACCGAAGTTACGAAGACATACCAAATTTCAGCTCAATCGGTCCACAAGAATCGAAGTTTTTATGGTCACCTTCCAACCTCATCATCACACCAACTACATGGTGCCGTATTATTGTATTGTCATCCAAGTTACGTAGGTATACCAAGTTTCAGCTCAATCGATCTATTGGAAGCGGTTCAAATTGTCCTTGCAAGATTTGTAAACATACAAACATACTCGTACATGAAGTTAAATAAAAGCTTGTAAAAAGAAGGATTTTTGGGCTATTCATCATCATCAGTTCACTATACGTCCCCACCGAGGGGCTCGGAGCCTACCCTAAGTTAGGGGTGAATAGGCCGTAGTCAACCACGCTGCACCAATGCGGGTTGGTTGACTTCACACACATCTTTGAATTTCTTCGCCGATATGTGCAGGTTGCATCACGATGTTTTTCCTCACCGTAAGAACGTCGGGTAAATGTACATATGAAATTCGAAGAATCGAAAAACACATTGGTACATGGCGGGATTCGAACCAGGACCTGCAGATTACAAGTCAAGTTCTTAGCCACTGAGCCACCGACGCTCTTGGGCTATTAGACCTTGAATATTTCTTCTTCCAAATGCGGAACCACAGGGTATTTTCAGGGTTCCCACATTACATCCAAACATTCCTCCTTCTTTTCAGCTTTATACAAATAATTGTATCTTAAGTATTTGATTAAGAACATCGGTGGCCCAGTGGTTAAGCTTGACTTGTAATCCTTGTCCTGGGTTCAAGTCCCGTTTACTAATGTGTGTTTTGATTTTCCAATATGATAAGGACATTTATTTGCCGCTGTTACGGTGAAGGAAAACATCGAGATGCAACTTGCACATATCGGAGGACAAAATCAAAGACGAATGTGAAGTTAACCTGCACTGGGCCGGCATGGTGAACTAAGGTAGGCATCGAGCCACTGAGTTCGGAGGTATAGTGAGATAATGATGATGAAAATTTTAATTTGACCAGGTTTTTACGAGGCTTGCTTGTTCTAAGATGTTAAAGGAAACCAAACTAAAGCTTATTTGTTGTCTATGGTCCAAAGCTCTGGATGCTCTACCAATGTATAGCTATACCAATATCGATAGTAAAATTTAATAACCACAAATATGTAGAACGATACGATGTTGCCCTATAAGGGGGTGTCCAGGCAGATGTTAAAGGGAATGCTCGTATTTATTCTGCAGGATGCATTCGGCCGGACAACAGCCGTTATGTTGTAAAACATCTGCCGCCGTTTCACGCTTGCCTTTTTCCAATTTTCCATCGACACTTCTTCGCGTCGCTTCTCATAAAAGTTTATGTTTGTTAAAAAGATCAATATTCGCCGACAGACAAACGTACACTGCCATTGGTCATGGCGTCTTGACATAAGTAACCGCATTATGATGACGTTAAATGATTTTGGACTCTGTAACTTTGAGAATATGATTGAAAATACTTTGTGCGTATATGGTCTTGATCATACGTTAGGTGGTCGGAAGACATGCCAGAGCGTCATGCGTGTTAAATAGTGTTGAACAATTCTTTAGAAGTGCTTATTAAAATATTTGTTGTTGCGACGTTATTTATTTGTATACGGCGGTGCTTTGTGCGCTGCGACCGCCGCGCCGCGCCTCAGCCGCCTGTGCTGTGGGTGTCGCGGTACTATTGTGCAGCACTGTGACCAATTCTTCATACTGAAATATGTATAATAACGGTGCGAAATGTATTGTTTTCTTTTAACATTACACATTACATCTTTTGAACTAGAATAGAGTGAATACTATGGTGTATAGTCAAATTGTGGTTACCTGTAGAACAACTAAAGCCCACTTTTTGATGTCCGCACCCAATGCGGGAATATACAAATGAATCAATTAAATAGAATCGATTAAGCCGGCCCCGAACCCGCCGACTTCTGATCCGAATCCTCGCATAGAACGAATCAAGGCAATTATTACGTACCCAAAAGGGAAAATTAAATTGGGCATCGGCTCGACGCGCTCAAAGACCCGGACCCGTTAAAACATTATGAGCCGTACCATTTTTATCTCCTCTGATCACAAAACCAGCGCTTCCTAAACTATAAAAGTTACACTCCATAGGATTCCCAATTAATTGCTCGTTTGTACAATCTACTTTGCAGAAGTAACCTAATTATCTTGAGAGCGTCAGTTTTTCCGTCCAAGTAGGATTTGGAGGTTTTTAATAGTATACTCTTCACTATAGTGAATAGGCATTTATTAAGTAAGCACGTACATACTTTTGATGCCATTTTTACTTAGCGTTAAATGGTCAAGTGCTTGCTTATTTTATAACAAAAAACGTATTTTTACATAGACTAGGTAAGTAAATCTGTTAAAATTTATACAATTTCATCTATTAATAACATCATTAGTTATGTGAGTCCGCTTCTGGAAATAGCTCTTCCACGATATGCGAAATGTCTGATTCAATTTCGTGGATCCATGGTATGTTTTAATGGACAATCAAGTTTCCTGGTTTACAGTTTAGGAATCGCTGGTCCGAACCCGGAGCCAGTCGATTCCCGCAGACGCACCGGCGCAGAGGGAGCAGGACGCTTTACGATGGAAAGGGAGAGCACGACCGACCGTCAGAGGTCGAATTTAAACGTGGAATGTTTATGGTTCTACCGTTTTATTTTACTCGTCGACCGGCAAACCATTAAATATTGTTTCAATTGAATGCGGCCAGATCTGACGCTGTCTAATAGAGTAGATTAAAAATGTTGACGGTTGATTGATTTGGATTTGCAATCGCGTAGCTTTTTAGATATGTATCGGAGATTCAACTACTTGTGTTACGGCCGACATATAGAGGCAAATAAGGTAGAGATATCAAATGGTGATACCAACAGCCGCAGTTATAACAAAAGTTGGGAAGGATAGCTAATTATTAACTTAAGAAACGGTAGTTAGTTAAGTTAATAATTAGTAGTAGTTGATATTTGTTATCGCTTAACACGGCAGTGCTTAGAATAAGTGAGGGATATGAGATTGAATAAGTGCCTACATTTTCAAATTAATATTTTGTTTATAGCTCTATTCCATACATAAAAACATCTTAGACCATAGTACAGTGTGAGAGATATCGGCTTACAAAGGTGTTACGGCCACCGGCGTGCTGTCTGACTGAAAGCGGCCACTAGCATTGTGGCCAATCGGGCACGGCGCCGCGCACCGAGCTGTTGTGACACCGGGGCATCACACGCGCCGACACACCGGCTGTTTGCATTGTGCGCCCGTGACACATCGTCTCTTTGGACCTCGCCGCACTTTATGGACTTCAGCATTGTTGTATTGAATAAGCTCGATGTAAAGGAGGTCCGTTTTAACAATTACAGAAGACCTAGGCACGACCTCGGTCCATTGTCCCCGCCTTTGTGCGGCTGCCAAGCAGACGTGATGTCGCAAACCGCACAGACTAAACGACGCTGCAAAATCTTGCATATATTGATTTGCATTTAAAAAATAACAGTATGGAATTTAATGATCGCACAAATTGATTCTGTTCAAATCTTTAGAGTTAATCGTCTTAAGCCGTAATAAATTATAAAACTCGGCAAAGTCAAATAATGTTGTGAAATTTTGTTGAAATAACAACTTAATATATCACACTAAGCTGCTACTGTATACACATCAAAACTGTATAGGGATCAAGTAAATTTCAGAGTATCGTTGTAATTGAAAATAATAGTATTAACTTTTCAGTATTTGTATGGAACCTTTTTAAGGATTTATAGTTCTTACTTTAAATATGGGGATTGCAAGAAACCAGATTGTACTACTGGATTTGGTTGATATTATTCAGAAATATTTTCATAGGAAAAATGTACTCGATCTCTAAATTATTGATGTGTGGATTTTAGAGCAGAGCTTTGAATTTATTTTAAGAGTATGTTCACCTTAATAATTCTTTGTAATTTAAATTAAAGACGACAATCAATATAGTCATTTCAAAATACTAAACCGAGTAGCCGCGTAGCACGACTATAATTCTAAGAATCAAACGACAAAGATGATAAAAAATTTTGCGAATTCAAAGTCACTGCAATACATTTTTTCTATAAATTTAAACTATTTTGTCAATTTCAGTTTTTTAAAGCATTTCGTATACATTTTGTTCGCTTTAAGTTGATAAAAACATTGTATAAAGATCCTATAGTCAGTTTGGCGTTTGTTGTAATGAATTTAGAAACGTGACGGAGTAAAAAACAATATTAAAATATAACTATATAAAACAGTTCTTATAAATTTATTTTGCTGTTTATTTTAATAATTACTCTAGATATTTGTAGATGTATAATTGTTTTTTTGTTTTGATAGAAGACTTTGTCTATGAATAAATAGAAACTGTCAAAGGAGCGGGCAACACCAAGCGGATGACAACACTTTTACAGATGACATTGGCATAGCCATGTCGTAGATATGTAGCTTGCTACATATCTGTAATCTGTGGGCGTAGCTAAAGAAACCATCTTATTTCGGTCCGCGGCGCGAGCGCAATTTAAATTTTAATAATTTGTAATTATAACTATAAAAAATATAATATAGGCAACTATAACTATTAAAATATTCAGTCTATTTGAGCGCTTACTTCTTCCTGGTGTTAAACAGATTTATTGTACAATAGAAGAAAATAGACAAAAGAAAAAAGAGAGAAGAAAACAAAAGATAGGTCCCAGAAAAGATAGGCAGACTTTAAATGTCTCTAAAAAATACTTTTTCCACATTTAAGTCATCTCTTATTCGTCTTAATCTCTGTTTTTTGTCCGTATTCATTTCAACCTTTCCTTGTTATCAGTACCTATGTATAAAAGCTACCTAGTATTGAATAGGTCGTGCCAATCAAACGTCACCTAAACTGCTTTATTTTGCAACTTTTCTCACCGCTATATGGAATTTTGTTACTTTAAGTCCTTAATTTATAATGTAAATGTAATTAATAAATCTGTAGGTTCATTTCAGGATCCAGTAGACTCCATTGATATAGAGAACGTCACTTATATGTAGATAACTAATTCAAAGCCCTACAGTGAGTCGTAAAAAGGCCCTCGGAATCGTGTTGGGCTAAATTCCCTAAAGCCTTGTTTGCACTAGGATAGAATTGTAATCGAGTAACGAGTACTTTAATAACTAAAATACTTACTTTTACCAATTTATTCGTCACTACTGTCATAGGACAGTACACAAGTGAGTGATGTTTGCAAGACAAACATTAATAATTACTAAAGAAGT
>JAAOEG020000012.1:2489074-2500804 GCA_011763625.2 Papilio bianor | reverse complement strand
TCCGTGAAGTCCGCTTCCTCTTCCCATCCTTCTTTTATTAGGAAAGGGTGGGAAGACGAAGAGGACTAATAATAGGCCTCCGCAACGCACACTCATCAGACGAAACGTGGTATAGCTTCCACTTCACGTCTGTCTTCTGTGTGGTCGTGGTATTGCACCGGGCGAGCCCATTCGTGCGAGGATGTTAAAGCGGGCTCTAACACTTAAAATGTGAAGAGTGATCTGAAAGAGAAGGGGACGCCTTGGCGATGGGTTGTGGACGCCCACGGACTAGCCCATAGAATACTTTTAGGGTCGCTTGATTGATTTTGCACTCAGTTGCCCAATATGATAGTATATAGAAGACGGCTTTGATGTGAAATAAAAAATACATAGATTATAATTAATTTATTTTATTATACTCATAACATCTCTTATATTAACTCACTAATTTACTAGAATTATTATTTGATTATTTTAAATAACTTTAAACTGATTTTCACAATTCAAAATACTTTTCCAATAAAGTCTCTATCCAGATTATTACATATACATGTAAAGAATACAAGAATCGATCATTCGCTTTATCGATATTTAATTGAACTCGAGTTTATCTTATCTATTTATAAAAAAAAATAACAATTAGGAAAAATGCTTTTGCCGTGTTGAAAACTCCGAACGCTCTTAATAAAAATTTGCTGCCCAATTGTGATAAAGGTCTTTATCTTTATATGCAATAAAATTAATTTCAAACAACGCTCATTCATTGTGATCGTCAAAGATAATATTTTATAGCCAAATCGTGTATCACAGCAATTCTAGCCTGAAAAACATTTATTTGTAGTGATTGTGTTTAGGCTGAATTGCAGCCTAAAACTGGTCAATTTAAAATTGAATTTATTTATATAATTATATCATTAACAATTAATGATTTTAAATAACGATTTTATTTGAAGAAAAGTTACGTGCATTTTTATGATTTTTAACTATTTAATTTCTTTTAAAGTGACAATTCTAACACACAATGTAATTTTCAAAATCTATTTTTGTAAATCGATACATTCTTATAAGATACTTTAATGCATTTTCAATGAACCTCTTAGTTAAATCTACTTAGGTAGAGTAACCTAGGTTTATAAGTATTGCCACAGCGTAATACGACTTTTGAAGACAAATTTGGCACATTATAAGTGACATTCGGTTTTATTTTCATATTATGCGTAAAATTAAAAGCAAACGGTAAAGCGGCATAAATGTATACATTAAACATTAGAATTTGTTCTTTAAAGATACGAAGCAGATCTGTTAACTCACCAGTTATTTCAATAAAGTTAAATTACAACTATGGCTCTGCAAAGATATATTTTGTTCGACTTAATAATAAAATAATAGAATAAAACTGTTTTTGAGTTATTTATTTGTAATATTGTTTCTTGTACTTTCATGAAATAAAAAAAAAATCGTCTCATAGGTACACTCTGGCAGGATAGCATTTTAGCTTTTAACATATTTTACTGAAATAGAAAGAACTTTATTTTAAATAAATTGTCTATTAATAGACATAAATATTTTAGAAATCATGTGTTTTATATATATAGTAATTCTCTATTTGAAAGTAAATATTATATATACCTTTATTTTTTATATCACTAAGTGATGATTATTAAAAGTTTTAATGTAATTTAAAACAGCCGTACTATAATTTTAATATTTAGAATCATTTAGACTTAATTTCATTAAGTAAAGTTTACTTAAGTTGAATGAATCTTTTTCTGAAGATCACAAAAAGTATCACGAACAAGTTTTTAGTGAAAATAAACGGCAGTTTTCGAGCGAGCAGTCGAATAAAGCGGAGCTTACAGAGCAGGTTGTGATTTGGAACGCCTTCCATTAAGAATGCTATCAAATTGGAACTCACTGATCGGAATCTTAGAGTGACGAGAGTCAAATCCAGCTTCACGTTTAAGATATAGTAACAAATTCTAATTCGCCTTAAATATATGATCCGGGAGAGCGGATAACATTTTGTCAACACTTCAAATGCTGAAACTACAACACTATTATCTCTAACTATTAATAATCAAAAGTGATATCATGCAATAGATTTCTTATGACTATTTTATAAGTTGATCTAATCTCCTAGGAATATGAAATTTTGAACCATGAAATTGTTTAGAATTATCTGCTAACTTCTTAGGGACTAGGATAATAAGACATCGACTCCTATTTGGCAGTTAACTAACTTTATATAGAATGTATAATTATTGTTAAATACGGAGTTATACAAATTAAAATTGACGAATAGTTTTGATTTGAAGGGTCCAGCCATAAGAGGATGGCGCAATGCTTGACATTTAATTTATTTAACACACTGCGTAAACAGATAATACCAATAATGTAGTAAAATAAGTAAAGTATACATTTAGAGAATGTAAAATGTTTTCCATAGTATCTACGCATCATTGATACTTCATACAGAAGAAATATATTAATTATATAATTTCTAGGAATCGTCTACGCTTACTTCAGTGCACGACACATATCTGACAACGTACGAACTTAATCATATTGAATTGTATCGTAATTTTAAACATGTAATTTGACAAGCGTCTCCTTCGTGCGTGTCAACCGTACTTAGGAAAGGTCGCTACAAATTACTAAATCACACAACTCGCACCTAACTTCACTCCGACAGTTAAAATATAGTAAAAGTTCTGATGACCATAACGTTAAATATAAAGCATCACAGTAAGAAATCATCTATCTACGCGAATGTGCGTAATAAGTTTACAAGTTTAGACACTAACGGTATGTTGCCACAAGATTATCTAACTCGATAGTTATCCTAAATACAAGATGGTAATACGTATTTACCTCCTTGCAGCAAAGAGTTCAATATCCCAAAATTCAATAGATAAATTTCAATCCACTCACCATAAAACCATGGTGTGATTCCATAAGGAAATCACACTTATTTTAAAAGAAATCGAATCCATTAAACATTATTCCGACAAAGATTAGAAATGACCAATTGTTATCGATTTTTTCTCCGTATGCGCATGGCAAATGCAGCAAGTGACTAGACATTAGGTTTAATTAATTCATCTCTACATTTACCAGATTATAAGGAATTAAATATATAAATTTGATTCTTCAGTCCCATGGTAAGTTTTAAGTTGAGCAGATGTATAATCTTAGAACAGAATATCTATTTACAAAATACGTTTCACATATAGATAAAATTGTTTACGGTCTTGTATACGATTACAAAGTGACTACGTTTTTTTTAAAATATGTATAGAAAATAAAAGTAAAGTCATTTTTTTTTAGATAAGTAAATATTTTTGTAACAACCATAAAATTAAAAACGATATGACACGTACCGTAACAAAGTGACTACCGAGTGTACTTAGCTACACTATGTAACAAACGCAAGTAGAGCTAACGTCTACGTAAGGCTCCTCATTACATTCATACGAAATACTCATACATAATAATCTAAACAACATTGAATAAATTTAAAAAATTATCCTTCTAAGCTCCAAATTCAACAAAATTTAGATTTAATCTAATACTCGTACTTGATAGTCAACCTAACTTCATTTGATCTTGTAAAGAGACACGTCATAAATATAATGTGTCTAAAAACAAATATAAGAACAAAATAATTTTTTCTAGTCTTTTGTGAGCAATGCCCTAAATAAATGTTTAATAACAGAAATTGTTGCTAATTTTGAACAATCACAAAGATCTATTAGAGTAGAGACGCGTATTTCCGTAATCGATATTTCGTTCGATTTATATCGATTAAGATTAATTTAGTATTGCCATAATTTGTGTGTTGCGTTGCGGCGCGTCGCATTCACGAGTAGATGGTGATGACCTCGCGCCCGCCGCCGCGCACCATCAGCACCTTCTCCAGTCCCTCCGTCAGCACTTCCAGGAATTCCATGTCTGGAAAGGACGACATAATTTTTAAAGCAGTAAATTCGACTCCTTTTCGTTTTTTGCGGTCAACTATTTAAGAACGAATTGTTTACTAATCATTTCAAACCTGTAAGTGCTTCACATATCTGAAAATCGATCTAAGAAGATGCGTTGCTATCAAGTGAAATGGCTAATCGGTCTTAATGTTACAATAACATCAACAATGTTACAATAATGTTATAATACAATAGCACCATCTTCAAGGCAACTTTAGATCAAACAAAAAATCTGTGATAAATTGAAATAATAATTATGTATTTAAAAGTAATTTACAGTTGGATTCCATCTCCAGCTCGGTGTCTCTTGGCGGGCCGGGAAGGTTGAGTATGACTAGTTGTGCGTCGTGCGACCGCGACACGATCACTTCGTTCAGCTTCACAGCCGTGTGCATCTTCCTTACCGTACCCTCGTCACTAACACAGGCAATAACATAATGTTTAAAAAACAACAACAAAGTTAAAAGTTGAGATTTTTGTTATTCAACATATTTATGTTGAATAACAAAAATCTCAAGTGTGCTGAGACAAACTATTATATATTCAGATTAAACATCTCTAACTTCATTTTACTCTCAGTTTTTTCTTTATGTTGCCGTTAAGGTTCTTCGCGGGATTAATGTCGAATAATGTTCTGCTTATGTTGAAGAAATCTATTTTTACATAGAAAATATTTTAATAGTAGTTAAGAATATAACTCATTAAGGATATAGCAATTAATGTATTGTGGATTAAAGTAAAAGAAAAGACTTACGGTGTAATGTTGGGGAGGTTAGGTTTGGAGTTGAGGACGTCCCCGTTGGCGCCGGTCTCCTTGTTCCTTTCGGCGTCGAGCGGCGGGGACGGCGCGCCCTCGCACTGCGACTGTTCATCGGGCGAGTCCCACATTGAATCGATTATGTGCAACAAACTACTTCTGAATTCGTCCTACAGTTGCCGAATCGTTTTGTTCATTATCGTTCGATTTCAATTTGTTTTTGGTATCGTGTCGAGACGTTGCACATGACGGATTCAAGGCGAATGAAACACGGGATGTCATATATTACTTTGATTGTTAACCGACCGACTACGGACATTCAAACATCCAATCTCTTATCTAATGTGACTACCGAAATGAACTAATGTGAACAAATCAAAGTGAATGAACATTGGCAAACATATGACCACCGTGTGTAAATTCGCAAGGACTCATTACGATTACTTACGATGACGGATAAATTAGGATAAGAAATAAAAGATGACCATGACAGTGCATTTAGCTCCTTAAAACTACAGGCAATTCCACATTAGTCATGTTATAGTTAAATCAATGATGTACAAATTTTTAAATTGTGCAAGAAACTTATGTGGAAATGGCATTTTACACGTATAGTAGCAATAATACAATGAATATTATAACTAAACTTAAATGAGATAATTGCATTAACATTAAATTGGTAGCATTTCAAATTAAAATATGAAGTGTCTATTGGTTTAGCTCATTTTACGAAGAGACATGGATGTTTACACTCAAAAACAACAAAATCACAAACAATTGCTTTAATATATTAATGTTTCAATTATTGTCAAATTGCAATATTATTGTATATATGTATATAAGTGCCTTAAAGTTTGCTTTGATTCGGTTCTCCAAGAATAAAATAGTCGTATATTTTTTGGTCGTTAATATCATGCTATTCAAACGTATCTATTTGTTGGTTCTCACCTTATCGTCCTTGTCCTTTTCATCATTATCCGTTAATGGTGGTGAAGGCGCATCCTCGTGGCCAGGTTCACCGGATCCCGGTTCCGCGAATCGGACCTTGCTGGCGGTCTTCACGTCGGCATGGTGATGGTCAACAATCGCTTGCACCTGTCGTTGAAAGGCAAAATTAGCTTTGCTCTTATCATAAGTCTAGTAACCAATTTTTTCAAACAATGAAGTAAAAAAAGTTTATTAAAAAATTCGATTTGTCAACAGAACAGAATATTCATAAAAAAGCCAATCGACACTTAAAGCACTTGAAAATGTTGCTATAAATAATATTATGGATAATATTTTACAGCATCACTTGTCAGACACAGAAAAACATCAAAATAAATACACGAGTAAACGTGCCACTTTCTACGTGGTGCTGTTACAACATAAATTTGCCATTGGCCACTGAAATTTAAAAACAAATCATTTTCATATTGTAATAAGTATTAAAAGTTATTGTTAGTTAAAAAGTGTAGAAAAGTTGTGGAAAAGTACAGTGCAGATTAAGATGAAGAATTAATGATTGTAAGCAGTACCACGTGGTTTAAAGATAACTTAAAATATAGAAGTATAAAACACATAAAGCAAGCAAAGTATTTGCTTTCATACCACGCATTTGAGAAAACGCTTATGAAAATTGTAACGAGATGCATTAATATGATAGATAAAGCCATACGCACATAACAGTTAGTTAGAACACCAAAAGACACCTCGATAGGAAACCGAAAGCCATGAATAATGCAAAGGACCATTAGAAAGAATTCACTAACACCCAGATAGTTTATTAAAATTTGAAGTAGTCGGCAAAAAGTTTGTAGTAAAATGAAGGAACTAAATGGCAACACCAATTATAGCTAAAATGCATTTAAGTGGACTTGATCGAGGGTAAAGTATCCTGTTTACCAGAGGCAACTTCTCTTCGGCGTTTGGTTCGTGATAGTCCACCAAATTTTGCATCTGTGTTGGCAACGACAGACAAACATAATGTTAGTTAATAAAACAATAAAGCTACAAATATATTAAGCCACGAGATTATGACCAAACGAATTAGCTTTTACAGCGCACACACTTTTCTTAGAGACACACAACATTTTAGTGATATTTGCACATGTGTTTAAGGATAGAAATTCATTGGACGTGATATTTACCATCCCGAGGGTTTCCTTTTTGTTCAGTCTGAGTTCGCGAAGCATTTGGTTGCGTTGTTCCATCATTAAAGTTCGTTCATAGGTGTAGGCCGAGATGTCGCTATCAGTCTGTGAAATAATCAGCATTACTACATTATTATACAAATAATAACATTTGAGTGTAGATAGTTGAGTACCGTAGAATAGGTATTTTTATATATTCTGATAATACAACGTTATCTTTCGTTTCCTTCTCTTGCCAAGAATTCGCAATTCTTGCCAACAATATCGCAGTTTGATCTAGAAATGTGTAGAAGTGTAAAACATTATTATTTTCAATACCATTTCGACTACTTCTACTTCAGCTTCAAGACGCAGTTGATAGAGGAACATTTTGAGATCTTTCTTCATTTGTATAGAGTTGTCTTCCATCAGAGCAACAGTGAAAATGCGCATCTTACAGTTCTTCCAGGTGCGGTGCTGCTTCAACAGGAATGGTAACAACATCAACATACCGCCGTCGTGAACTATCCACCAAATATCAATGTTGCCAGCAACCTGCAGGAAAAGAAACTTTGAAATTAAAAGTTTAAACTTCGAGGCATTTAAACGACTGAAAAATAATTTAAAAATCCATGTCTGTGCTTATTTTTTATTGTGGTATAAAAAAGCGTTGATGGGTGTATTTTCGAAATTATTGATAAAATGCACTTACCTTTTCAGTGCTATCAGGGAAGAAGTTGATTCCTTTCGGTACAAGCATGACCATTCGAGCTGCGGTAACGGCGCGTACAGTATCTAGAAACACTTCCCAGGTTCGCTTGTCTTCCGATTGCCTCCAACCGTAAGGCCAGCCAAGTATTACGGTGTTTGGCTTGAGCCCTCCTAACCCACTTGTCTGGACACTGTTTATAATAAAAATTGTGTTAAAAACTATTTTTTTTCTATAGATAAATTATAACTAAAATAAAGACTTTCTGGAACGGAAAAATCAAAACTTTTCTCTTCTTTTCTCTCAGTTTGAATTATCCTATTTTTCTATATATTATTAACTTACAAGTGACTTAGCCCATCAGCAATGTTGTGTGATACAAGAACATCAACAAAGCCTTTAACTTTTTCTGCATCCATTGCCTTCCGAAGATTTTGTCTAGCTGTCAGCGATTCACCGGCACGCCGAGGGAAGTCACCACCGAGCACAGACACACAAACGGTCAATCCTTTGCCTGTATTAAGAAAATTAATACTGTTACAATTTACACAAAAAAATGGATCTATAGAGTTCGAAGTTTGACAACTTTACCTGCTTTAAGTTGACTAGCAAACGCTAACATTTTACGGTATTTAGGATTCAAATCATCGTTAAGTTTCGCAAGAACCAAAACTTGTGGCCGCCAGTTCTTAGTGTGTGGAGGACCTTCTTCTAGACGCAACAGAGAGTAACGTGCAGCCGAAAGTGCAAGACCACGTAATCCATCACCCCATTCCTTTTCCGCTCTAAAATTGTTTATACATTAAAATATCAATAATTTCTGATTGAAATTGATGTACTGAAAAATACTTTGTATTATACTGACCCACGATATTCAATGTACTTATAGATGAGACCAGCCATACCCATGGCAATCAACGCGTAGAACCATGATGTCATAAACATAATTGAAATGCACAAGGTCAAACCAGCGAGTGACAGAGACCTGAAAGATTTTAAGGTATTACAAAATTGTTAGAGAATTTGATAATTATATCCCAGTAGCAATAAGTATGACTAACCAGTGATAATATTTGAATCTCGGGCGCCAATTCGGTGTCTTTAACAGAGTTTGTAGGGCGCAAGCCAAATTCACGAATCCGTAGCACATTAAAAAGAACATCGACAACAATGGTGCGAGGATGTCGACATTGCCAAGGAGAATACCACACTGGCAGATTAACATGGTCAGAAGTAGGGCCCTGCGAAAAAAAAACTTTAAATATAGTAGGAGTAATTAAAGATTGCGATTTGATGTATTAGATTTTCTTATATTGAAATCCTGGCTGCATAACATCCGAGAATGGACAGGTATTGCAAGTGCATCCCAACTGTTTCGCCTAGAGACAGAATAAAATATGGAGAACTGATCGCCAACCTTCGCTAGTCGAAGAGGCACCTCAAGAAGAAGAAGATTTTCTTACCTTGTAGGTTCACCTCTACTAGACGAAACAGCAAAAGGTGCTAAGAACGGTATAATTTCATCTTTGGCAATCGCTTGCAACAAACGAGGAGCTCCAGTTAATGATTGCAGACCAGCTCCAAGGGTAGAGAGGAACGACCCGACTAAGATCACCCATTGGTTAGGCCAAGCCATGTTCGCCACCACTAGTTTACCTCCAATAGATTGACCGAATCTGAAATGATATTACCGAATAATGTATGTAATTAATAAAAGTGTGACTTTTGATGAAATATATATTTTTTAATCTTCTTACTTGTCACGAAGCAAGAGGTTGTCAACAGTTCCCGCGAAGAGCAAGACACAAGATAGATAGACCGTTGAAGTTGTTAAAATTGCGCAAATGGTTCCAATTGGGATACTTTTTTGAGCGTCAGCTAAATCACCGGAACGGTTCGATCCCGCCATTATACCTAGATAAGAACTTTTTATGAGAAGAAGAGTACATTTACTTTGAAACGAAAAAAGTTTGATCAGAATATGCATACCAGTTACCGACGGGAAGAATATTCCTATTAAAATGGTAAACGTAGTCGTTAAGTCGGCATACACTTGATTGTAAGTAGGTCTCTCCATTTGTTCAATATCATCAGGTTCCTTGCCATATGAGATATATTGTCCGAGTTGAAGGAATGAGTCTTGAAGATTATCAAAGAAAACTCCACTAGCCAAACCCTACAAGAATTAGAAATTACAAGTATTATACTACAAAATAGCAATTTTAAAAACGTATGAAAATGCATAGTTTCTTTATGTCGTACAATAATACTTAAAAAGGTATACTTAAGGTGGTTTTTTTATAATGAATTATCTTAAAAAATGTCTTATGAAAAGGTCTATATGGTATCGTTCTTATAAATAGTTAATGTATATTTTTTAATCTCTACCTTAATTCCTTGTACGATGTTAACATTATGTGCCGCATAGTAAGGGTCGCAGAGATTATTGGGGCAGAACAATTGGTGGAGTTCGCCGCCGACGTCCTTTGTGCAATTGTCTATGTTTATATCCTTAAGCAGACGTTTTCCGAGAACACACATTCTGCAAAAAAAACATAAGAACAATTAAGTAGTACTAAGGAAAAATAGTTCCAACATATTACATTTTTAATACGGTCTTACTGTAGTTTAGTGTTTCCGTTGAAATTAACGAAGATTCCAGCGTAGACAGCACTAATAGAGAGGATGACACAGGCGAGAGCGATAGTTGCGAATTTGTTGACAAACTTCACTCCGACGAACACCACCATTCCCATAATAAGCAAGAGTCCTGTTCCATAGACGCGGAAGTTGTTGTACATTGCGTCAGGGTCCTTTGTAAAATCTCCGAAAATCGACATCCAGGGGGCCATGTATGTCTGATGGTAAAAAGGTTGGATTTCAGAACACACAAGCATTAACACATTGAAAGACGAATTTCTCTGATCGGAAATTACAGTACATAATGCTTTAATAAAAAAGTAATCTCAAATTCTGAATAAAATGATGGCATGCAAAAATTAGAAATTAATCTGTAGTGGAATATTCCACGTGCAAAGTTAACAATATCCTGTATCGTCAGGGGAAGTGGGTAGTCGGTGCGGCGGCAAGAGGAAAGTTTGCTGATATCATATTCCGGCCACGAGGCCCTCTCATCCGCTCACATTCCAACATTAATTGAATTCCGATTGTTTTTAGAATGACAGAAAAGTAACATAAATGATGTGCGAGAATACCTTTTCATATAAATTTTTATGTAAATGTAGTAATTTTATTTTCATATAAATGAAAACCAAACAAAGTCCACAAAAACTCGGCCAAAAAAGTGACCTTTTTTCGTATTTCTTTTCAACGGAGAGTTGGTTTTATGACTGTACTGCTGTCTTCAATTCAAGATATTGTACAGTCATATAACAAAACTCACGGGTGTGAACGTTATGATTCATGTTTAATGTTCATTACTATTATAATAATGTAGTTAGCAATGGGTTTAAGAGACCAAACGTATAGTGTGGGCGAAAGTTCCAGTAATTGACTTATGTTGGCTGTGGGAAAAATATAAAAGACATTTTTATTCGGTTCTTGTATTTACCAGTACGATCTCGACGGCGCCGACGATGTACATGGCGGCGGCAAGCGTGGTGCCGGTGTAGAAGAGCATGCCGACCGCTCCGCCGCACTCGGGGCCCAGTGACCGTCCAATCATGAAGTAGGACCCGCCCGCCGGCACCACGCCGTTCGTCGCAATGGCAGACATTGATATCGCCGTCAGCATCGTCTACAATATTATTTAGTTAATTTCGAAATTTTTGACCATAAAAAGTCAAAGTCGAATTGTTTCCGACAACACTTTTATTATTGTTAATTTCACTTACAGTACAACAGCACGTAAGTACAATTAAGAAGCCTTGTATAGCGCCGGCGGTGCCGACCACCCAGGTGAGACGGATGAAGAGGATAACGCCGAAGATGTTTTGTATGCAGGGCAAGTAGACGCCGATGAGGGTTCCCATGCGCGCGGGCGGCGCGGGCTTCGCCGCGTCGGGGTCCGCCGTCGACGCTGTCGGAATCGTGTTGGAGTAGTCCGCCAGCGAGCTGAGGAATGTGGCCGCGCGAGGCCGATCTTCCATCTCCTCCTGCAATGACATTGTTTATTTTTCTTGAATACATTACTTTATTAGAAGAATGTCGTTTTTGATTTTTGTTTATTTG
>JAAOEG020000012.1:2452082-2465242 GCA_011763625.2 Papilio bianor | reverse complement strand
AGAATAAGTATCCGCAAAAAGGAAAGTGCTTCTTCAAGTTTACAAGCATGTATTTAAACATTAAGTCTGCAGTAACGTAATATAAGAAATACAGATGGTGACAGGATTTCAAATTTTTAGACAAATAAATGGCGGAATAAAAACTTTTCACATAGAAAAGCGTACATAATTTTTTAATCGACCTCATTAACTAGACAAAGTTAGTTACATTTACAACTTTATTACAATGTATAAATATTTTATATATAATTCGTTGAGATTCGATTAAAAAATTCTAAATATTGAATTGTATTTAATAATTTTACGATGTTGCATTAACCGGATTCCCCGGCTTTGGGTGTGTAAAGGCGTGAAGCCTGACAAGCGACTATGTGTTTATTTCCGTATCTTCTTTCTTTCACCTTGTTATGCATCGCTGGGTGAAGGGTAAGTGCGTAAATATTGAGTAATAGTATGATAGTTTTATTTTAGCGACTGCTCGTAATATATAGATTTAATAGTGGAAATTCGCAATTTTAAAATTGTGTAATTGGGTTATTTTCTTGTCAATTTAATAGATCATAGTAGGAATTTTACTCACAAAAGATGTAATCGAGTTATATTTCTTGTTTAACTATTCAATAACTAGCTGTCGACCGCGACTCCGTCCGCACGTTCTTTTTCTAATTTAAAAGATATTTTTCTAAAATAAACTAGCCAAGTTACTCCTTATTACATCAGCTACCTGCCAATAAAAGTCTCATCATAATCGGTCCAGCCATTTCAGAGATTGGCCGGAACGAACAGACAGACAGACAGAAGGATAGACAGACAGACAAAAATATACATGTAGTAAAAAACGGTTATTTCAATATTACAAACAGACACTCCAATTTTTTTATATGTATAAAGATTATACGGCTAATACTGATGTTTAATTTCGGTGGCGATACAAGTTTCGGATCTATCAGGGATCTATGTATCTTTAGGGGGATAAAGATAAAGATAAAGATAAAGATAGCTTTATTCTCCTTTTAGTTAAGATTAGTTAAAGTTAAATTTATGTTAGTTTTGTTAGTAACTATAGATTTTTTTGATATAAAAAACTATGTCATAAATATTAGTATGGTTAGCAATAGTTTTCTCCTAGATCTTCTGTATATCACTATCACCACCTAGAGTGGGGAAAGCCTCCATCCATCTTTAGGGTGACTGTTAATAATGCCTCACAAAATTATGTACTATACAATTTCAAGTTTAAATTTAAAAATATTTTATTAACTTTACGATTTATTTGTAATGTTTTACAATTGAGTTGAACATGGTCTTATTGATATTAGATTCGTGTAAGGAATTATTAATAACGTAGAAAATTAAAATTCATCCGCCGGCGCGAGGGAGAGTAGTTTAATATATATCCAATATAATTTTACGTTTATTACTTGTTAATATGACTTTAGCTAGTGACTAAAATGTGTGCTGTCATTCTTTAGCCTTCTTGAGTTCGATACCGACAGAGGTAAATATTATTTGTAAGATGTTTGCTTTTGTGTCTGGCTAATTATAGACGTATATAGTTATATCATTAAATTACATCAAAAAATACAACAATAGCAACAACATGATACGCGCCTGAAACTCAGAGGCAGAGACCACGATCCTCCATTTTGCGTAGTTCTGAAACATTTCCGTCGCATCTTCTGCATTGAGAGATCTAAGTATACATAGTCGAAAATAAAATACACATAAAAATATGTATGTAACAGATAAAGGAGAAAAAGTCTTGTCGTATTAGGCAGTAAAGAAGATGGCACAAGAATAGGAGAACTGGAAAGTGCTCCACCGACTAGAACGCCAGAGTTTATAAGTTGCTAACAATATAAGTAAGGGCAGATCCTTTTCGAATGTTCTGTTCTGTGGTCTGCTATCTAGAAAATTACCTTTCTTCCCAGGCGACGCGCAGTTACTCTTGTTGGACGGCGACTTCGTCTCGTTGGTCGCCATCTTCTCTTTTTCCGAGAACATGTTCACAGCACTAGCCGAAAACGCCCGAACTTACGCGACGACTCCGCCTTTCATTACTGTTTTTATAATACGTTAATTTTATAAAGTTAGTGCGCACGCGACCACTCCTAGGGACCAAATACACTAAATCGATGGGCAATGGACGATGAGTGATTTCCTATGACTAATAAGCAAATAAACCGACACTCTATTTACTCTTACTCATAATAGTACAAAAAATAAGCCGCAAAACGAGTTTGTGTCAACCGATTATTTGTTTTAAATAAATATTATAATCAGCAGCTCCACGGCATAGTTGTGCCATGTTCCTTCGCATTTACTTATAGTTGACAATGTTGGGTATCTTTTATGTGTTTTCTAGGACGTGATGTATTAATCGATAGCGATCACGTTGCGCTTACGCCGTGACTTGAAGCGTCCTTGTTTGTCAAATATAAAGACTATGGCAAATAATCGCTAAATCGCCAACACTAATTAGTGCTTGGAAATATTTAATTAGTGTTAAATAGACGTCCCACATGTTTTGCATTCTTGTTTAATCAAACATATGCGCAGTGACAAACACGTTAGGCCAATATATAAATTATCTATTTGAAATAATTAACATATTTTAAGTGAGCGAGTGATGACTTGGTTTGTGAAGTTATTCCACTATACCTCGAGTGATATGGAGAGTCTATGAAAGTAAAAGTAGTTTCCAAATAAAACCAGATTCAAATATACTCGAGCTAAAACTAAACTCAATTTCATTTTCGCTTCGCGGTAACTGCCGCATTAGAATGAGCACCTTACGAATTTATTTTTAAGATATATATTTAAATAACTCAGTTTATAAGCAGAGTATTTTTAAATGAGTCTATATTAAAACAAATTCAATAATGTTTAAACAAAAGATAGTCGCACGAAATAAACATTTTACTTAGATATCAAATAAAACAATTATTCCACACTATCTGCATATCTATAAATTTGACGAAAATTAAATAAAAAGAGTAAGATCAAAAATTAAAAAAAAAACAGGAAGAATAAAATTATTCTACATATAAAATGATTCTAAATTACACTAATACCTAATTTTATTTTTAAATACTATTGTATACTAATATATGTACATACGAGTATATACATTTATCTTAATATGATTTTACTGCCATGTAAATGATAAATATGAATCGATGAAAACCTACTGAAAATTGTCATAGAATATGGTCACGGCTTTGTTGGATTCTTTAAATATACGATTTATATGATTGAAGATGAAAAAAGATTTTCGTAATAAAATTTTCTTAATGGCGCGCTAATACATATAAATAAGTTTCTGAACTTTTACTATTTAAATTTACAGATAGTCCTTTTTCAACTTTAAGTATAAAGGGATAAGACCGTAATTTGTATGCAAGTAGTGAAATATCGGCGGGAAGGCGCGTATGAAACTGCGAGGTTAGGTGCGTGCGTAGCAGAGGCTACGAACGTAGCGGGCACTTTCTCTACGCGCTCTTCATATGATGACGAATAAAATAACGAAATAAATTTTAGGAATGATTGTAAGCGTTTTACGTATACTGGCCTTGCGGAGAATCGCCATTCACTTAGAACCTGTCACGCACAATAGCCTGAACGTTACGTAAGC
The DNA here is from genome assembly GCA_011763625.2 of Papilio bianor. NCBI lineage: Eukaryota > Metazoa > Arthropoda > Insecta > Lepidoptera > Papilionidae > Papilio > Papilio bianor. Next base: position 2,461,608 of record JAAOEG020000012.1, on the reverse strand, counting down.
GTTAATCTGCAGCACTGTGGTGAGATGTGTAGCGGGTAGCGGGGCGGGCGGGAGTCGGGGCGGGCGCGAGCGCGTGCCGGCGCGTCGAGCAGCGCGAGCAGCCGAGTGCTGCTGCCCGGGCGAGATCGATGCGGGCGGCGGGCGGCGGCGGAGTGCTGCACCGGGAGGCTGCGCCGCCCGCCCCACTGCCCCGCCGCCCCGTTACGCCGCGCACGCGTCCCAGCCATAGCCTGCCGCCGCCCGCCCGACGCCGCGACGTTTCAATTCCCTCTCCGCCCCGTACTGATTTACGATACGCTCCCGCTTTATCTTCGCCCCGGTTTTTTATCTCTGCATGCCATATACGAGGCGATCTCTACTAATACTATTGAATTGTATCCAATGTCTCCCATGCTGATGCTCGTTATGTGTTTATGAATCTTTTTTCATAATAAAATATATTCACATGCATAAAATATTGTTCTCTGGTTATAACAATAAATTTGAATATATAAAAGAAATATTAATAATTTTAAACTGAAAATAATAATTAAATCTATATAAAACACTTGAATTCTCATAATTAAAAGCATATCCAGTGAGCGAGAATGCATTGTCTATCAAATACTCAACATGAAAATAATATTTTGGTACATAACAGTTTATTTTTGAGTAGGTTAAGTGTTTATTACCATATTTTTAAGAAATCCTAATAACTGTGCCTAATAAATAACAAGATAAATACAAATTATATATTATAAATAAGTAGATAATGTCAGATATGATAAAAAGTAATTGACCTACTTGGTGTATCTAACCTAATTCTTATCTTATAATAATTTTCTTTTCTAAATTGTTCCCCCATGGCTTGGTGCCAAATTTTAGTGTACCCGGCCTAAATGAAGGGTCGCAGCGAGCCATTGTTCTTCTCCACCATAGACTAGATTTCTGGCTTTTCTTGTTTACCTATACGGCCGACAAAACACATTAATCATTCGAATGGTCTTTCTTTTAAAAGAGAATGTAAGGGATAACAATATGTGTTAGTACACGTATCGTTATTAAAGGAAAGGTCCCGTTGGCTGTCACATACTTCATACTATATGACAGGCTCCTACGTTCAACCTATCCGTGTAATTGTATGAGTGTAAACGTTCAAAAAAAAAGTACAAGACACAATACTGTTTAAACTCACAGTGACAGAATAAAGTAGATGTTCGAATGAACCCTTGTACTTGTAAATTATCATGTTTATTATGATTTATTTATATTGTTGAATACCATAACATAAATTGTACGGATTATTATTTTAATAAAAATAAGTAAAACTCAATCTTTTTATATTATAAGGTGGAAAAAGAGCAGGCGGCCATCTGAATTCGCTAAAATAGCGAAGCGACAGCTACCGATAGACATCCGATATTGCAGATACTTTGCCAACCATTAATCGACGGAGGATCTTCACGAAAGGCGTATATCGCCCTTTCCTGTGCGTCCCCTCCTCTGTCCAATTCATTTTCCCTTCCCATCCTTCTTCGTATAGAGCGTTATAAAAGCGTAGGAAAGGAAAGAGGATTACAATTAGGCGTCCAGCACCACACACATCAGACGAAACGCGGAATTACTTTTATTTCACGCCTCTTCTTTGTGGTCGTGGTATTACATCGTTCGAGCTGGCCAATTCGTGCAACAGATGTTGTTGTTGCTGGCGGCTTCTACTGTTAGAGTTAAGTAACTATCTAACGAATAAAACCGTCCGTAAATACCATCGTCCACTGTTATATTCGATTAAGGAAATATTCTAATCCCTTCTCACACCTAATATTTTCTAAAAAATTTTTATTAAAAAAGAAACAATGTAACATTGTATTGAATGACAAGCTGTCTCCCGTGACTTCATTCGCGTGGAATAAAAAAAAAAACTTATTAGTACCCTACGTGTTATTCCAAACTATGTTCTACATCAGTGCCAAATCTCATCAAGATCTCTTCAGTCGTTCTGGAGATACGTTTAAAAAAACATCCATCTATATTTTCGCATTTATTATATTATAAACAAGGTAATGTTTTTATAGTGCAATAGTACCTAGTTAGCATATTCTGAAAATATCAGAAAATGAAATTTAATTTTTCGTAGAATTATGTAAAAAAACCTGGAAGTTATTAAAAGCTTTTGCGAAGTACGCTACGAATAAGCCTTCGTATAAAATGGTATTGACGTTCAAAAAATATTTGTATTAAACGTGTATTTGATTTAAAAATTAAAGAAAAATACTGATAACTTATTAACGAAGATATAGACTTTCAAAATTATCTTTTAATGCTACTGATAGTAACAAAAATAGTACTACGATTAAACTCACTTTAAACGTAACCGAATTGAAAATTCACCTAAATTTAAATACGTAAAAGACATATCAGTATTACCAAATTTGAATCATTATTTCTACACGAATGGCTAAAATTTTTGATAGATTAATATGATTAATCAATAATAATTTACTAGCTTTTGCCTGCGGCTCCGTCCGTGCGTAATTAAAATAAAACTTTGTATCCTATGTTATTCCAGATTATATTCTACATCTTTCAGTAACATATGTTGAACCGTTGCAGAATTATCGAGTAAATAAGAAAAAACTACGTATCACTCGGGAACCATAACTATCTCTGGGATTAAAAGTATCTTATGTGTCCTTCCAGACTATCCTCTACATCTATGCAAAATTTCATCACGATCCGTTCAGTCGTGTAGGCTACAAACTCTAACAAACATCCATCCATATAAACTTTCTCCTTTATAATATAATTATCATGATGATTATGATTATGATATGACCAAAGTTACATATAACATTTAGTAATCTATCCGAAGTTTTCTAGTTAACATAACACGAGGCGAGTTCTTTGTTCTCTGTCAACACGTGTTATTTTAATAATTTCCCAAGGCAGTGACAGAAAGTTACAGCAAAGTCAGCGACATTAACTGCACAAATATATACATACATATGTACTGCATGTATGAAATCACGTATTTTACTTTGTGAAAATACGAGTATGTTAGTTATAAGCCTTCTATTATTATGTTTTATGAACAACTTGCTTACTGCTTCAACTACAAGTCCATCATATTTACCAATGTGATCAGGTCACTATACGTCTCCAATGAGGGGCTCGGAGTCTACCATAAGAAATAAGTGGGTTAGACCTTCGCCAACCACGCCGGCCCAATGCGGGTTGGTTGACTTCACACATATGTATCTTTTAATTTCTTCGCGGATATGTGAATATGTCATAACGATGTTTTCCTTCACCGTCAGAATATCGGATAAAATATGAAATTCCATCAATCTAAAATAATATTGGTACATGGCAAGATTCGAACTCAAGACCAGCAGATTACAAATCAAGTGTTTAACCTCTGAGCTACTAACGCTCTCCCTGAGTCACCAATGCTCTTATTTACCATGTTGCTATTATATATATTTATTAAATTTATTAGAAATTTCAAGTTTTAAGCTGACATCTATTGGAATAAAGGGGAGAATGATATAATTATTGCCTTTAGTTTTCTACTTTATTTATTTTGTATTCAATAATGGAAAAGAAATTACGTTGGCATGTTCTTAAGGTTACAGGCCAGCTGTAAAGGGGTAAAATATTAATCTAATGCTGGCAACATTACCAGATACACCAGGTTGGTACCCACTTAGCATTTAATAATATACGATGACGTAGCAAGAAAAAACTAGTGGTCGACTAATGTGGAAAACATTCTAAAGGAAGGATTAGAGTACGGCTCGCCATTTGTAACATTGTGAGGTCGGAATTTTCTCATTTCGTGCATAATGGCATATCCACAAAAATAATGAATTAATATTGTAAAATCATCATCATCAACATGCCATTGTCCCTACGGAGGGTCGGCACTACTACTACTTTTCCACACATCTCTATCAGCCGTCATATCTGAATGCACACCTTTCTTTCGAATATCCTCTTTCACACAATCCATTCAAACTTTTTTCGGTCTTCCTCTACCTTTGTATCCATTCACATTTAATGTTATTACCTTCTTTTTTGTGATGTTATCGTAATTTTGTTAAATGTACTTACCTTATAATTCAGAAAACAAAATGAAAATAATTAACATTTGGTATAAAATATTGACCCTATTTAAATAGCTCTACCTGGCAAACGAGCAAAAACATTATCAACAAAGAACTGGCGAGGAAAGGAAACGACCGTCCCTTTCTATTGTACTAGAGTCCGTCAAACAGACAACTTGAAGCTAAAGCTACACAAAGGGGTCTCTGTACCAAACGTAGGCATGTTATTACTATTTCATGCATTCTAAAGTACGAAATAAACGTTATATTCATAGCATTACTACGTCAATGTTGTAGAGATGATTAAATATTTTTGAATATGGAATTATCATTTTTGGGTTAAAAGACAGTTCTTATAATGTGCTCATCATCATCATCAGCTCAATACACTTCCCCACTGATGGGTTCAAGGCCGTAGTCAACCACGCTGGGCAGAAAGGGTTGGTTGACACACAAATCTTTGAACGTCGGATGAATGTTCATATGAAATTCGACAATCGAAATATACATTGGCGGGATTCGAAACCAGGGCCTACAATAACTCAAGAGGTTAACCTCTGAGCCTCCGACGCTCTATAATAATACTGGTACTAATACGGACGCGCTTATTATATATAATACTAAATGGTATTAAATACTTCAGCCTAACATTTATAGGTTAGGTCAAGTATCCGTTTAGCGCCGATTAGTATTTATAAAAGGGTCATCTTATCATATCCTTAGTGGACATCAAATGACTCTGAGTACGATCATTAGGAAAACAAATGGTTACTCGTTGTGCTCCAAAATGCAGAAGAGTGGCTTTTAATTGTTTTATATTTAAAGTTGTATTATATTCCGCGCTTTGTTTTCCCTTTTCAATTTTAATTATGCTTCGCCGCAACTGAGTTACTGTTTTACAAAATCAGTAAAGAAACCCGAAGGCTTCTCGGCATTAAGTCATCCTGACATTTAATTTTTAATGAAACGATACCCAAAATGCTTTATAAAATGTTACTGAAACGGGAAAAACGTTTTTAGATTTTTCTTCATACTTTGTCTTAATGTTAAAAATATTTGTCTTTCACATTGCAAAGGTTTTATTATTAATTCCATGTTTGAATTCAACACAATATTTATGTATCATATATCAAAGATATTTGACTTTAAATTGACTTTGGGAAACATTAGCCAAAAGAAACTCTATGAAGTATTTCTTTACAAGCAACAGCGGTAGAGCCCGCTTTAACATGTCCGCACGAATGGGCCGGCTCGTCCGGTGTAATACCACGATCACACAGAAGACAGGCGTGAAGTGGAAGCTATTCCGTGTTTCGTCTGATGAGTGTCGTGCTGGAGGCCTAATTTTAGTCTCCTTTCCCTTCCCACGCTTATTAAAGGATCTGAAGGGTAAGTGGACTTGACGGAGAAGGATACGCATAGGAAGAGTAAAAAATTTCTCTTTCGGTGCGTCTCCTCCTCCGTCGATTAAAGGTAGGCAATGCATCTTCAAACTATTCGACACACGCATCAGCTAATTAGTTGCTAGTGTGTTGACAAAATAATAATAATAATATTGATACTTGCCAATTTCTGTTTATACAAATCATAATTCACTCTGGATATTCGAGTACAAAACCACTCTACATACAAAGGTTCATGTTTACACAAAGACGCCAAATTGTTTGCTACTAAGATAACATTTATTTTCTATTTATAGTATAGGATTCTATTCTCGTAGTTCAACCCTTTATACTATAAGCTTGCTGAGTTTATTATTACTAAGTTAACAATAACATATTTAAATAACTGGTTTTCAATTTTAAAAACGGTTCAACCGTTAAGCTTACTGGAGAGCACAACGGAATTTACTTAATACAAACAAACAAATAAATCTTTACCAATATTATATTTGCAAATGATTAGATGGATGGATGGATTAATGGTGAGATGGTATCTCCAGAACGGCTAAATAGATCTCGATGAAATTTGGCATAAATATTTCAACATAGGCCATTTACTTTTAATTCCGCACGGACGGAGTCATAGGCATAACCTAGTATTACATAAATGACAACAAAAAATACAATATAATAAGTTGAGATATAGAAGTAAACATAATATTGGGTTGGCTACTTCAGACAGTTTTTGAACTTTGAGTACACTTTTAACTTCTGCTTATTTTAAAGGCTGTTAATAAATTTTAGGAACGCTTTGAAGTTGAAGGCGGTTTATTAATCTTCAATAAGTACTGTTTCTTTGCCAAAAATTACAACAAATTTGTTTTCAAATTTAAAACTTAGCAAAAAAAAAACATTTACAACACCTTGTAAAGATAAAGCTTCAATTGTCAAAACTATGTTAAGAGATAGGAATATTTTTTCATCGATAAAATTATACTTCAATATGTCTATTGATTTAAAATTGCGCAGCGAACTGAATTCCATGACTGATTATAATTATTTATATTTACATTCATAGATATATCTTACTAATCATTAAAATGCGAATGTTTAGATGGATGGATGTATGGACGTTTGTCTCCAGAACGGAGTCACGGATCTCGATGAAATTAGGCTTGATTTAGTACATAATGTGATAGAAAACATAAGCTACTAAACTAGATTTTTTTATACCGCGCGGATGGAAGCGGGCTTCTGCTATAAAGGAAGCGAATTCAGTTATGACTGATGGTAGAGATGTGTGAAAAAATAATACATATTGAGTACTTTTTAAGGAAAATGGCAGGGATATGATTTATAAAATTGTATGTTTTTGCATACTATGTATTTATATATTATACTTTAATTGAAATTACTGTACCATTATCAGAAATTATAATTGATGGTATGGAATAACTAATTGGAAATTAATATTTCGTAGCATATTACATGACTTCGGAACAGAGCACCAAATTAATTGAATATCGTGTCAATTAATTAAATTTATAAAGAGCTGGACGTTCGAAAATTACAATTAAAATTATTGACTATCTGCTTCCCGTAATTATTTTTTCGTCTTTCATAAAGTTAACTTTCAGTATTAAAATACTCGTAGAATGAAAATGTAGTGTACGTGTAAGAAATATGTCAGAGATAAAATCTAAATCGTTAGTATCAGGATATGATGGTTTACTAGAATATCCGAAAGGTTTTGAACCCAAAACCAAAACCATTCGACACTTTGCGCTTCGTTAAATGTATGTATGTATAAGGGGACTTTGAAAGTAGCGCCAATTATAGAGAAATTTAATATTTAACAAAAAATAAATTACTTATGCAGAGAAATGGTCACATAAATAAGAAGGTTATGACATTAAATGTGGATGGCTACAAAGGTAGAGAAAGACTGAAGAAAGTATGGAAGGATTGTGTGAATGAAGATATGCGAAAGAAAGGTGTGAATTCAGATATGACGGCTGATAGAGATAGGTGGAAAAGAAGTACACATTTTGCCGACCCCCCGTAGGGACAAGGGCAGGTTAATGATGAGCTCCGCTAAATTAACTGTGAAAAAAATCGTATATAACTTATTTTACATATTCGTTTTTACCTATGTCACATTTAATGTATATTTTTTTAATTTATTCACTACATTTCGTTTGTACAATATTAACAAAAGCCTTTCTGATTCAATATTCGACGATGCAGAATCGGGGAATCGTATTTGTGGCTTTAATAATACTGAGACTACGTAGCTTTTGAAAATAATTAATGTAGAGTATTTTAAAATGTATTTGTATTCTGGTTTTGTTATTTATTAAATTCGTAGATTTTAATTTTGTTAAAATAGTGTTCAGTAGACTGTAACATTTAATACTGAACATAACAAATAACTTGACACAATCAAATAACACACACGACTTGTAATTTATTGAAAAATACCTTCAAGATTTCATTTTATATAATTTGTGTACCCAACTAGCGCTATTGTACGATAAGAAAGATGTCGGATTATAAAAAAAAACATTTATTGTAATAAAACATCGTTCTTTCGCAAATTTTTATGACATAGTAGTCAGAAAAAAATTGAGTTGTTTAGGTAGTCCTAGAGACCTGTCTTTAGCAGTTATTTGAACCGAAATTAAGATAAATCTTTTAGGGCCAACAATTTTGTAAACCTTTGTTTTTTTAATAATTACGGTAAAATAAGACTTTGTTACATGAATTAAGTAGAAGAATATGCAAGGAACTTATAACTTATATTTCGAAGTAGTATTATTCACTAGTATTTGTATGTTTTTCGTTATATCAGTATGTCAACAAGTTTATTTGCCCGAGCTCGGGCTCCGGTGAACGTGAGGTTATCTACATGAAGTCTACATTGCGACCTTTCTGTTCGCAATAAAAAATCTTGTAATGTTCTGGTACTTAAACTAAATTATAGAGAATTTTTACTGAAAATGATATCATTTATGACACACTTTTGTGGTTAAGATATATTTAAGGGCTTTATATATAATATATATAGCGGCCCGCTCCGCCTTCGCACGGGTATAAATCTGATTAATACACGCAGGGTTCAGCTGCGTTTGTTGCAGTGTAGGCGGAATAAATGTAATAATTTACGATATCACATTAGAAAATTCAAAAATAACAGTATTTATCCACTATTTAATGGATGTTATTGTACATATAAACCTTCCTCTTCAATCACTCTATCTATCAAAAATTACCGCATCAAAATCCGTTGCGTAGTTTTAAAAGATTTAAGCAGTCAAGGGGACATACAGACAGAGAAAGCGACTTTGGTTTATACTATGTAGTGATATATACATATAGGTACATATATACTAGATATAGACTATATTCACTAGAATAGGCTAGTACGAAAAATACATGGTAACTGATAAAGTTGTCACTTAATATCCCCGAATATATCAAATATTTAATCAATTTCAGTGACTGGATATGTTTTATCGCTTTTTTTGTAATACACACTATTTCGCTCACAAGGATTAAATTAAATGTGCGAAATAATACAGAATACCCGAAAAGCAATAAAAATGCTTTCTAGTACGACACTCGTCAAGGGAAATAAAGACCTAATTGCCCTATAGTCGTATTTATGGTAATATTGTTATTAAAATTTGACCGCAGAGGAACATTAATTTAATGTGGCGTAATTAAACATTCTTATTACGAGTAGATAGAAGTTGTATTCCATTAGGTTCCAACTGTCAAAACTCCATAAAAATGTTGTTGTCTCTTTTCTTTTCAAATAGAAAGTAAGAGATAACAAATTTCTTTGTACATTTGTTTTGGCGGTGTAAACTTAATCATAAAGTTACCATCAGTTTCGCTGAAGTTAAACAAATCTTCCAAATATTATAAATGCGAATGTTTAGATGTATGGATGAATGGAGGGACGCTTAGTGAGCTGATGATGAATTTATAAATTTGGTGTAATAATGTCGAAGTGATGAATTTAGCCGAAATAGTTTTTTCCCTTAATTGGTTTTG
>JAAOEG020000012.1:2366411-2378994 GCA_011763625.2 Papilio bianor | reverse complement strand
AGCTACCTGCCAAAATTCCCGCCAAATCGGTCCAGCCATTTCAGAGATTAGCCGGAACAAACAGACAGATAGACAGATAGACAGACAGACAGACTGACGAAAATTGTAAAAAATATAATTTTGGTGTATGTATCGTATGTATGTATCGTATATATATTTATATACATGTAGTAAAAAAAGGTTATTTAAATATTACAAACAGACACCCCAATGTTATTATATGTATAGATAACTCAAAGCATTTTTTGTAGTGTACGTAACAAGAATAGTCCGTAATATCGAACATAAAAGCTAGAACATTTGTCGATTTTATTTTATCACAAAGCGGTCCTGGTATTTTTCTGACGCGTGACAAAAACACCCATTAGTTACATAAATGCTCAGTGTATTTGGTTCTGTAGCAGTTTTATATATTTGCCAATTGATTCTTTTCACACTAAAGATTAGTTTCTTCATAAAATAATGTGTAGTTTCTAAGTTATTTTAGCTTGAGTAAAGAGACCTAGGAGAATAAAGTTTAAATTAACAATCATTTGTTATTTAATCGGAAAGATACATAGTTTGGTAGTTAGGAAAAGTAACAAAAAGTTCTGTCTTACGAATGATATAAATGCGAATGTTTAGATGGATACATGGATAGGTGTTTGTTAGGAACTATCTCCAGAACAGATCAAAGCACCTTGTTTTGTTAATAATATTGATAATCTAAATACCAAGGTTGTTTTTTTTATTAATCATTGCTGACGTGCAATTTCAATATCTATTTAATGATAAAAATTAGTAAGTTTAGACGGATGGATGGATGTTTGTTAAATGGTATCTCCAAAACAGTTGCATGGATCTGGATGAATAAGGCACACGTTCTTTGTGTGCCTAATTCATCCGGTAAATTTTTGGATTCAATTGTCTGGAAGAACACTAACATTTCTTCCAGACAATGTTCTTAATTAAGTGTTTTTTAATACCGCGCGGACGGAGTCGCTGGCGACATCTAGCATGTAATGAGGAATGCTGAATATGAGCTACTGCAGCTCATCGTTCAAGGGAGGACAGAGTGCAGAATGAAGAAGGAAAACCTGGCTAAAAACCTTCGTAAGAAGATGGCTTTAAGAACAGCTTAGAGATATACCTTGCGAAATGCTGCTGTAACCGTCTGGAGTCATCAAGGGAGTGTCGGCTTCGTTGAACATCTTCATTATACACAATTACTCACACACAGACAAAAACTTTACATCGTATCAAAGAAATAAGTTTTATTAAGAAAGTATTTTTATTACCACAGACTTAAAAAGTATGAAGTTTAAGAGTCATCACTTTTGAGTTTTTATTCTTTGTTATTGTTGGAGGTGCTGTCTGTTAACATTGTTTATGCCACATTTGTATTATACATTTGAACAATAATATCAAACAGTGTTCGGTCACCGGATAATTTTTGATGAGTAAAAAAACAAAAACATATCTAAACCTGTTAAATAAAATTACTTATATGGACTCCGAATCAAACGAAATCATAAGGAAATGAATTACTAATGTCACCTTGTCGAACTTATTTCACGGTCGGACTCAAGGACTACAGCATTAAATATTAACAATAATGGAAAACAAAACTGTATTTTTGTTTACGAGACCATTTTTAAATAACAGAACATTAAAATATACGGAAATTCACATTCTCGTATACAGGTGATATGAAAATGCTGACCTCATTTGGCGATTTTCTTTTAGTGTGGAATTACTCATTTTCACATAGAGTTTGCTTATATTTTTAATGTTTCTAGCATATACGGTATTAAAATAATGCATATATCTGTGTGTGATACTACTGTTGTCTCATCACTTAAGCTATTTTCATTCAATACTAAAAAAAATATCTCACTAAATCACTACTTTGAAGTGTAAAATATTAAACTAGAAACTAGAAACCTGTAGACACTACTATCATTTATTATTCGTACGTCGTATGCACAGAAGCAATTAACTATGCACTCGCTTTACACACACTCTGACTACAGAGTTCTACAATTAAGTTCTTAGACGAGTCACTATGTGGATATAATCTTAGAACATTTTGACAAGGCTGTATCAAACTTAAGTACTGTCCGTAGTAATTACACATTTAATCGAATTACGCACATTTAACACAATACTAAAATTAAATTTTGAATCTTTATTACACTTAATACACATTAAAATATTATTGATTTGATAAACACACGACAAATTAATAGTTTTTTTTATCTTTCAAACATTTTGCAGCCCCGTTTTAGGTTTTTTGTCTAAGTGACGCACGTCGTAGCGAGCGTGGTAGTAGAGCGCCACTGCCACCCCATAGCTCGTACCACCACCATGGGGTTTTGCTAACAACATTGATCACGAAAGCTCCTTTTGTATAGATATGCCAGTCATTTTATGTTCGCGTGTCCCCTTTCAAGTGTATTTCATGTGTTACGTTTTTTCTAAACGTTGCTAAAATATTAAGCTCTTTTTTTAGATGGCGTGATTAACAATGGATTTATACCAGAAACTAGTCGCCCGTGATTCTGTCCGCGCGAATTATAATAAAACTTAGCCTCCTATGTGTTATTTTGGTCTATGTTCTATCTTTGCTAAAATTCAGTAAGATATGTTGAACCGTTGCGGAATTTTCGGATAAATGTGTAAATAACAAAAAACTACGTATCCCACGTGAACCGTAACTAATTCCAGGATCAAAAGTAGCCTATGTGTCTATCCACACGATCCTCTACATCTATAGCAAATTTCATCGAGATCCGTTCAGCCGTTTAGGCTACAAACTCTAACGAACATCTATCCATCCATCCATCTAAACATTTGCATTTACAATATTTTTAAGATTAAGATTACGTACAATATCGATTAATGGCAAAAGGACTTGGAGACAAGAACATAGTGAATATATAAATTTTTCTCATCTAGTGCTTGGACAATTTAACGTTGAGTATGAATTAATACTGAGTCCAGTAGAATAATATAAATTGTCAAGTGGAAACGATATGAAATTAATTACAAGAAATGATAAAACACTTATATATAAGATTTTTCACGTTCAATGGATACTTCTCCCCCTCTCTTCTTTACGTTTTTAATGAGACTTTTCTTAATAAAGTCCATTGGTATCTCCAAATCCATTTTACTTTTTAGGACTATCGTACACAAGGAGATGTAAGTTTTTGAAAACAGTCGATATTCCCCTCTCTTCTTTCAATGTTAACGATTCATCGTTGTAAGTAAGGAGCGAACTATGCGACACTTGCATCGTAAGGATACTATCTCGTTTCAATGTGCCACGTGTGTAAGATCACGGATTTCTGATCACGTGATCGAGAGTTCGAGACCATTCTACTATTGTCATAAACCATATCCTAGAACAAGCCCAAAACGTAGAGGGAATGGTAAATGTAGTATTAGCAAATGAACAAAAATCTGCTAATGATTTATTATTTAAAAAAAAATACTTTGCCTTGTCTACGAAGGGACTTATGACTTAATGAAAAAGTTACTTCAGGAAAAAATTCGTCGCTCGTCGAAGAGCACTTAAGATGACTTAGCGAGGGATAAACATAAAACGTCAACAGGAATTAGGTCTAGTTACAAAAAAGCAGACTTATTTCAATTCATTTCTTTCAAAGATAATCTAAGAATGTCTGTTTCACTTCTGACAAAGAGTTTAAAACTTTGTAGCAATTAGTTTAGAAATTGCTGATATTAAAATTCTTATCTTAAGCTCACGTCTACTTTTATAGGCCTTATTTAACTCTGTTAGGTTCGTATTTAAACAACTTTCAAGATAACTTGACAAAGGAAAGAAAACTACATTCATAAATTTTAATGAAAAGTTGACCGCGCTTGACCTAGTTTCTCAAAATAAACTTTTCAGACTCTGTAACCAGTCTCTTAATCGTTCGTTTCGTTTTTAATTGAAACGATAGTTTGTTAGTTATCTGAGAAAAAGTCTGGAGAAATTAGATAAAATTGACAAGCGAAAAGTTTTATTAAACGCCGAATGAAAACTAATGAATTAACCTAAACACAAAGAAAGTTTAATCTTTACTAATTTCGATTTAACGTTTTATTTCCTTTTTAAAAATGCCCTGAATAGAAATTTAGAACATCGAACGTTCGACCTTAGAAGCTCGAACGATCAGAAAATATTGTAATAAAAGGTTATATTAAGTTATATAAATTGATTTTTTTAATACTTTCAAATGAATAATGTGTTGTTTCTCGTCGTAGTATTTATTATTCTTCCTTAGTAATATTCATTTAGTGAGCCCCTGGAAAATTATAATAGCAATTAAATAAAAATAAAATATTGCTCTTCTTAAAAAGGTGACACAACAACGGATTGGCAATTAAACTGATTGGATGGTTTCCATTACTAAACTAATTGGATAACGTAACTGCGCTGTTAAAATGACAAGCAAAAATAGGTGATTCGGTGACTGCTATTACATTAAAGGTCTTATTATTCTTTAAATATTACTGCGATAATTGTGTTATATTGTCTGCAGTTCTTCTGGTATTGCATCGTATTGCTTCCTCGTAACTGTAGGCATCGATGATCACTACCTGTTTCCGCTGCTCATTTGCTCCCTTCTCTCATAAAAAATATAACATGTATGCAAACAAATTTTAAGGATCTTGAGAATATTACCATAAGGTTTAATTCTCAAACATCATGAGCTAATAAAAGCACGCGTTCATTTCATTTTGTTGTTAACAGTTGTGTTCGTATGCTATAAAATAAACTTGCGAATACTTAATAGTTGGCGAGTTGCCCTAATGCTTTTAAGTCATAAAAAAGCCATTTGTACATTAGTGCGAGAATGTCACCAGTGGTAGAGCCTGCAGTTAAAATCTTTTGCACGAGGCCGGCTTCCCCGGTGCAATACCACGTCCACATGAAACACAGGCGTAAGTAATTCCGCGTTTCGTCTGATAAGTGTGCGGAGGCCAAATTTAAGGCCACTTTCTCTTCCCATCATTTTATTATAAGGAAATGATGGACAGAGGAAGTGTATTTGGCGGACTAGGGGAAGTATAAGGTAGAAATATCCTATTTCTTTGCATCCCCTCCTCCATCGATTAAAGGTAAGCAGCATATCTGCGATTGCGGTTGTCTATGGGCAGCGGTCGCTTTGCTATTTCGGCGAATCCAGGTGGCCTCACTCGTTTGCCACCTTATATTATAATGGATATTATTTATTACTTAAAATTAATGGGCATCTTACATATTAATGTCAACTTTCATAAAATCCATCCATTCTGTTGTCTTACTCTACCTTGGGAATTATTGCTATTTTTTTCTTGTTTAAAGTAAAATTATTTCGAAGTAATTAAATAATATGATTGTCATTTTATACTTACAAAATAAAGAAACAAATATTAGCTCGTTCTGTAAACTAGCCGCTAAATTAAAAATAAAGTTTTCTAACTCAATTAAGAGCCAGCGTAATTGCCTTTGGAGAGCTCCGCCATTTTAATTAACTCAGCACACTAATGCAGCAGACATGCTGGCTTAAGGAAAAATGTACAACTGTTATAACAATGACAAATAGAGTTTATAACTGCATTAAAAAAAAGAAAATGGACAGTTTTTCCTTTTTAATGAAAGAAAGCAAACGAATATTGATCGAACTTGCATTCTATGAAATGGTAACACATGCTTACCTACATTCTTATTAAAACATGCTAATGTAGTCCCTAAAAATTAACCTTGTGTCATTAGAGCAAAAAAATGCATTAAATACTTTTCATCTAAATAATTTTATTCAATACTAGCTGTCGCACGCGACTCTGTCCGCGCGTTCTTTTTCTAAAATTAATTACTTTTCTAAAAATAAACGTAGCCTAAGTGACTCCTTACTATATCAGCTCCGTGCCAATAAAAGTCCCGTCAAAATCGGTCCAGCCATTTCAGAGATTAGCCGTAACAAACAAACAGACAGACGGGCAAAAATGGTAAAAAATGTTATTTTGGTGTATGTACCATATATATTTACATATATACTACATGTAGCAAAAAACGGTTATTCCAATTTTATTATATGTGATTTTTTGCTATTTTTTCGTAATAGGTGTAATAACTAGAGTGTTTGATTACGTATATCACTTTCAGTTTGTGTGACGTCAGAGAGGTGAGTGCTGAGTCGGGTCAGGTTCAGGTCAGCGGCGGCTTTTGTTCGCATTCCTAATTATTTGTCACAAAAAGCTTCTTCATAGCAAACTGAACAAATACTATTTATGTTTCAAACAAGGTCCCTTGTGTACATGCCTCAATTAATAACCAGTATTGTTTCAATGTACAAGATTAAAATTGTTACCATCTTATCAAAAGCCGTTACAAATATGAACGATTATTTATTCTATAACGAGGCAAGCGAGTAAGTGACCACTTGAATTCGTACCAATGGCGAAGCGACAATTGCCCAAAGACATCCTCTATTGCAGTTGTGTTGCCTACCTTTAATTGACGGGGAAGGAGACACAAAAAGAGAATAATATATGTGTGAGAATAGTATATGTAGGTACATGTGTTCACATAGGATATTTCACATTAGGATTATTCTCTTTTGATTGTGGAGAAGTGGATTTGACAGATGAGGGGACCTTCTTCTGTCAAATCCACTTTCCTTCCTATGTGTAGAAAGGGAAAGAGTATTATAACTAGACCTAGCTTCCACTTCACGCCTGTCTTCTGTGTGGTCACGGTATTCCACTGGGTGAGCCTTCCTATTCGAGATGTTGTTGCTGGCGTCTGTTAAAATCTTATTAGTTCTCGAGGGATAACAAGTTAGTGTAAATATGAAGGGATTGACAGGAAAACATTTTTATACAAATATATAATAGTTTTTACAAACTTGAAAAAGAGTAGATTTTCAATTAATCTGTATATTCTTAATAGGATTTTTTGTTATAAACTTCAAAATTTGTGATTAATGTTGTTTCATATAGTTGGAAGTGGAAGAAAAAATATAGGCTTGGCAAAACGAGGTGTGATGTCGACAAATATCAATTTGCAGTTGCAAATGTGTTTGCTTAATGCACCCTTCGTAATGGCCGTTCGCTAAGTGCTCGGAATGTATAGAAATACGAACTGGAAGCTTAGTATGTATAATATAAATAATTAAAATTAGGTATATACAGTTTTAAACAATAATAGTGTAAAATAAGAAAATTGATAAATAGTAATATTGTAAAAATGATAAAAAAAAATAAGAATAAAAACGTCCTTGGCGTTTACATGCCGGGGGGAGAAGGAGAGGGCGGCATAGCGCCGCCCATAAAAAATGTATAAGGTAGTATACATTAAGTAGCAAGAGCGATTTCTCATAATATTTAATACTAGCTGTCGCCCGCGACGCCGTCCGAGTGTTATTTTTCGCAAATATTCGTAGCCTAAGTGACTCCTTATGATTTTAGCTACCTACCAATAAAAGTCCCGTTAAAATCGGTTCAGCCATTTCAGAGATTAGCCGGAACAAATAGACAGACAGACAGACAGATAGACAGACGAAAATTGTAAAAAAAAGTATTTTGGTGTTTGTACTGTATATATATTCGTATACATGTAGTAAAAAACGGTTATTTTAATATTACAAACAGACATTCCAATTATATTATATGTATATATAGACGATTAGATAAATTATTTAGATGTAGGTGGATGCTTATTTGAAAGTATCTATATTACGGATTTCGATGAAATTTTGCACAGATATAGTACATAGTCTGAAAGAACACATACTTAAGATTTTTTTATTCCGCGCGCAGTCACGGGCTATAGCTAGTTCATTCATACACCCGTTAAGATTGGGGCGTTTTCTACGGGAACATGAAACACAATCGCATTGTCACGTGCGTTTCATCGCTTCTAAAAAAGTACGCAAGATTTATAACACTGGATCTGTAGAAAATAAAAAATACTCACTATTTTAGTTACACTTAAGTAATAAAACTGCGTGCGTCGCAGCAAATAATGTGATAATAGGATTAATTAAACGTATCAACATTGCTGTCTAGATTATATACCGACTAAAAATTAATGCTGAGTCACAACTATGATAAATAGTCTCTTTAGATTGAGGAAAAAGTAGAAAAGAATTCCTACGTTACATAAAAAGAAACTTAATTAGTAGCCCATGTATTCTTCCAGACAATGATCTACCTGTGTCAAATTTTATCGAGAGCCTTTGAGCTGGTCTGGACATACATTCTGACAAACATCCATCCATATTAGTAAGGTATCAATTAGATGGAGTTCTTTTGGAAAATGATAAAATCTAATACACTATTCAAAATATACACCATAAAAATCAATGAAAAAAATACCTCTTTCTTCGTAATCTGATAAACCCTTCAGGATACAAGTAATAGCGGAACGGACATGGGACTAAAAAAATTGTCAGACGAACAAAATTCATTTAATAATTTATGTTCATAATATTAATCAGGGTACCACTTGGACGATTCGAACCGCAACTTTCTTATTTGGAGATGATAATAATTAAACCTTTTTAAAATTAATTACGAGTTATTTTTAATTCTGACCCAGAGTTCGTTATAACTCGTATTACGCTGTAATTGACACGATATTAAAGATTAAAAAAATTATAAACCAACTTATTTAATTCGTTGAAGGTTAACATGAAGCGTCCAATTAGGCATATATTACGAAATAAGTGCTGTCAGAAAATGGAAAAATTCAGCGGGATATCGGATACAGGTTTATAACCTTCGATACCTCAATTTAATACAAAAGTTATCAAGTTCTCTGATTAAGAATATTTATTTAAATCAAAAGTTAGCCATAAACAAAATCAAAGGCCCTAACATAATATTTTAAGTATTATTATCAGAACCAGTTTAAGTAATAATTTTATAAATATTACCGTTTTTACTCCGCCTAATTACCCAACTTAACCTATTATATTCTATCAGAGTTCAATTCCCTTCTACTCTGAACAATGTAATAATAAAATTAATAAAAAAAACGTTTAAAAATGAGCTACATGTTCTTGTTTTTTCTTTGGGTCTCAACGGCAGTAGCCCGAGAAACGTTAGCGCTAGCAGTATACTATGCACCAACCGTGCTATCTACTGCATAACAATGAATGCTGCTTATTTGCAGCATGTCATTGATATGTAGAAGAAACACGGGTAGGCAACAGTACACAGCCCCATACAGCATTAATTGGTTTCTGATCAGAGCATGCACCGTCTACAACGACCTTGATGCTCCTACCCTCGAAAAATCTGGAAATTTAAGCTCAGAGTTTCATAGAGTTAAATAAAAGCCTTTTAAAAAATTGCTTGTGCATGAAGACGTGAGATAACGAACTCGGATTATGTATAACTTCTGTCTAGATGACATAATGTCTCGACAAATACATATATTATGCTACTTCTAAATGTATCATATAGACTTCTTTGATTGTTAACACAAATTGTCGTATCGACTTGGGGGAAGTCTTTAACATTTTGTTGATGTAAAACATTGATTTCAAAGGCAACGGTTATTTATGGGTAATGATTCGATTTGGGATTGAAACAACTTGTAATCGTTAGTTGTGTTCGACTTCGTAATTATTTTAATTCTATAATTGTGGCCAAGTTTAAGTATGAGGATGTTAAGTAGTCGCCGACGGGCCCAGAATTGAACTAATATTTGGTAACATTAAAAGACACAAAGGTTTAGATATTCTCGAATATACTCAAATATATTTATGGTCATTGTTATTTGTTATTTCTGCTAACCTTGGTAGGTCTGAAGTTTGACAAATTTGGGCTTAAACTATGACAAAAAATTACCTCTGATAACTGTCATCACATACATCACATTACAGTATGCGGAATCAGATACACTTAAAGACTTAAATGTGTAATTGTATAAATCTTATTGTATACAAGTTTAAATCCTTTGCTGACATAAGATAAAGTAGCGAGAGATTGTATTTAACTCAAGCGTTCATTTACATGTAACAATTACACGAAATGACTGTGAAGGAGATCACGAAAAATAAAAAATATGAACTTGTGCCGCCAGACGGAGGATGGGGTTACGTAATTTGGATAGCTGTCATTATTAACGGTGTAAGTAGACATAATATAATTTATGTTAATATGCGTCCAACCAACTTAGACAAAGTGCATTCGCTCCGAAGGGATTCCATAAAGAATTTCAAAAATTAAACTGACAATATCTTTCGATATACGATATTCGATACATCATAAGCTAGAGATGAAGTTTTCCTACAAATCTTGTCGATTCCACTAGCGATATCGCTTATCGAAAGTTGTTGTGTCTTGGGGGCAGATCTTTGAATTTTTAAATAATCTTATTGCGAAAGGTGCTGTGCACTCACATTTAAGACTAGTTCACACTAGGTTAGCAGTTTAGTTGAGTGCAGAATAATTACATGGCTAAAAAACTCTGCCCAAAAAAAGTACGTACTACAATTGCGGTACAGTACATAAGCGAGTGGAGTTTAATTTTCAAGAAAAATATAAACATCTTCCAATAAACTCGACTAAAAACCAGGGTCGGACTTGTTAGGATGATGAGCGAGGAGGCAGCGACGCGTGGTGTGTGATTCTCGTCAAACAAGTGGAACAAAAAGGATTGATTCAATTAAATGATTTGCTAATATACTCGACTAAATTTTCATTGTTTAGACACGTTGAGTTATTAAATTACTCGGTACACTACTAAGAAACTAGACTAGTGCGAACAACCTTTGGTAACGAAACCGAACTGCACGTGCGCTGTGTGCACGTAACGCGAATGGCGCACAAAACTGTTGTTGATTTATCGCGATATTTGAACGCATCCTTTATCATTGTCATGAGAATGTTTTACAAAAATCCCAGGTGTCTGGGCGCAAGGCGCTCGGACATTAAATTCGTGACAACGAATCCTAAATACACAAGTTATTACATCAAACTTCAAAGTATTTTATTCATCAAATGATAATAACATATATAAATTATATTCTTTTATTTTTTTCGACGTTTAATTATGATTTTCACACATATGTATTTCATTTCTATTCTCATTTATAAATTATTTATCTTATCTGATCATTTTATTTCGCCGCGCTCTCACTTGCCTACCATGGGCGCTACTTCGTCTCTCTCTCATGGCGCGCTCTCGCTCATACGCATTCAGACACGTAGTACATAGAGCGTGAATGATCGGTTACTCTCGGCTCAATCGCAGCGGGACCCGACCGTAACGCTACACTTTTTCTGAATGCCACCCGTTATCTTCAATTTATAAGATGTTGTCACGTCAAAAACAGCAAGCAACGCACGCAAGCAAGCACAAGGGATCATCTTTTATGCAATCAAATCTAAAGTACATTAGTAAACCCGTCATCTCGTACAAATATTGTAATAAAAATGGAACTTTTTGGTTATTTTTTTTAATGCGTAAGAACTTTATACAAAGGGTATAATCACAAAAAAACTTAGACATTGTTACATTTTAGCTTAAACATATGTCTACACTTTTATCGCACGCTTATATTATGGATTACCAGAACTCTAGCGCTGGAGTGCGGATTTTTGACAAAAAATATTGAAATAAGATGATTTTGTACACTTCCAAAATGCGATCTTGACTAAATAATATCAAAGTAATTAAATTTTTAACATTATAACATACATATTTATCACCACGTAGACATAAATATCAAACACCGGTAGTCAAATGGTTAAAACACGTGTCTACCATTGTTGGAGTGATACAGTATTTTTTGGAATAGTTAATCGCTTTGGGATTAAATTGAAAGGAGTTGAAAATCTTACAGGCTTTATACCAAAACATGGCATGTTATAACTTAACTTGATAATCTCGCTGTGATACACTATAATATACTTATCACCATCTTCCTGCCTTTACCCAACTCACGTAGGTTCTGGGCACCAGAAATATCGTCGGCTCAGCCCTTACACCTTTCTTAATCATGTCGCCTTTTATGCAATCCATCTGTTTCTTCCTAGCCCTACCTCTCCTGATGAACCTCTCCATACTCATAATAAAATATACTATAATATACTGCAAAACAGCTTTTATATTTGATAGTAACTACTCGAAATTATGGTCCAAGCAAATATGTTTAGGAAGAAACCATTAACTACTTACGTTTACTTCACTAAAGCACTCTTCGTATAATAATTATAGTTTGCTTAGTTTTTTCATTAGCATAGGATTATACTAAAATCTATTATAGTATTTCAGTGCGTCTCCTTCCCCGTCTATTGAAGATAGGCAAGGCATCTGCAATTATGGATGTCTTTGGGCCCCGGTTACTTCGCTAATTCGGCAATTTAAGGTGGCTGCTTGCTCGTTTGCCATTTTGTAAAATAAAAAAATTATATGATTTATATTTCAGATAGCGACAACTTCGTTTGTGGGAAGTTTTGGAATAATCTTCAATGAACTTTTCATCAAATTAGAAATGGGATCGACCAGTATAACTTTATTCAATGGTGTAAACGCAATGTGCGTAGCTCTCTCTGGTAAGGAAAAAAAATCGACTAACGAAAATAAAAAACTAAT
>JAAOEG020000012.1:1901510-1923569 GCA_011763625.2 Papilio bianor | reverse complement strand
TTCAGCCAAATCGGTACAGCCGTTCTTGAGTTATAAATGGTGTAACTAACACGACTTTCTTTTATATATATAGATATTGCAAAACGTCGTTATTCGGATAATTGGTCCCCCTTGTCTCATCCAATCAATGCCGGAGTAAACTTATTAGGCAATCCCGTCCGGCGCCGGATTCGACATTCGGACCAATTGTTCCGGCCGGCTGCTTCGTAATCTCATTACGTAAATACTAATGGTAGGTACGCTCAGCCATTACTTAGCTCTGTTGACGAAATAACTTAATTACACTTACACAGAATATTGCGAAACACATTGTCATCAAAAATTAAAGCCATTGTCTGTCCTTGATAGCAACTTAAGCCGTAAATAAAAGTCACACTTTGGAGTTTAACAAAATACAATAAAGTACGCTAATATTAAAACTATGTTATTTGCATATAATCAAGCGAACACTGCAACTAGAACGATATAGGGTACGTTTTAATCCCGGAGCGACTTCGCAACGGAAAGCAGCTCATTTTCAGTGCAATTTCACTATGAATAAAAGATTTTCTCCCTCATTGAAAGAGGAAAGTAAAAAGCGATGTGAAATAAAGCTGTAATATTCCTCGCAGTTGAATTGATTCAAGTCAAAGGAAGGGCGAAAAAATTCGGACCGAATGATACTTGTGCCGATTGATATCAAATTTTTTTCTGAGCCATCGTTCATGGCTATTTTATAAAGAACTTTGGGAAAAAAATACAATCCCTAAAGGACGTGACTTAAAAAATAAACCCAAGTCGGTGATTACATTATGATGTCTTTAAATTTAGAAAGATCCTTAATTTTATAAAAATCTGTAACAATCAAATCATTTATGATTTATAGCACCAATACAGAGAAGGAGAATACAATATTGATAATAAAACTGCCCTCGTAGATACATTTGTATCGATTCATCGCTTATTGTTATAATAAGCTAACATTCTGTTCATCTTCTCGATTTGTATTGTAATTAAAAACGACATTTCATCAAAGATTAATGCAGTAGAAAATAAACGACTGCAGTATTTTAACAAAGAATGGTTACTAACCAGACACGCACTGAAA
This sequence comes from Papilio bianor, assembly GCA_011763625.2. NCBI lineage: Eukaryota > Metazoa > Arthropoda > Insecta > Lepidoptera > Papilionidae > Papilio > Papilio bianor. The sequence goes on along the minus strand of JAAOEG020000012.1, from coordinate 1,922,482 downwards.
CTACAAAATCCTACACAAAACACTGTTACTTTGCTATTCATTTTAAGCGTGACTCAGCAACATTAAAAGTTAGTGAACCTCTGCAACGGCCAGTAAACGTTATCGCCTAAGCTCAGAATAGTCAACGGATTTCAGTTTTACACAAACGTAAAGTGCATCCCGATGCCTAAACTGAGTAGTAATATACAAATTAGAAAGGAAAATATTTACAGAGCCAGCATTTATTACATAGTACGGAAGTTAGTTACGGATTAACCAAAGTTTTACTATTATTCGTTTGCTCCACCAACATTAGCGCTGTGAAAACGAGGTTGGCAATGAGATGCGCCATCTCACCCAGCCCTGGAATTACTCAGATGTAACCTCAATACTACGGTCTGCATGCGTAGAAACAGTTCTCTATTTAATCCCAATGACACGGCAGACAATAAAATATCTTGCTTTTTTTAACTTAGTTTTTTAGGTTTCTAGTTATTTTTGTTGTCTTAATCTTTACTAGACTTTACTCGCAATATCATCCGCGCTGAAAAAAATATGTTAAAAGACTTCTTCCTCTTCCATCTATTTTATCAAACTATGTTCTAATACCAAATTTCAGCGCTATCCGTTGATCCATACTGGACATAAGTTTTACATAAACGTAAAGTGCATTATGAATCCCGGGGCCTAAACTGAATAATACACAAATTGGAAAGGGAAATATTTACAGAGCGCTGCGCAAACAGCGGGAACGTGATAAATTCACAAAAGCGTGATTTTCGTTACGCCCACAACTAACCCAGTTAATTAATTTCTGCAAACTGGTTACATTTATAATTAACAGTCAATTTTCAAATTTTGAAACAAACATTTGAAATAAATGTAAAATAAATTTCAATGTGAAAACAAGTTTTTTATAAAAAACTACCAACATAAAAGCTATTTTATGATTATTGCAACTCCCCTTAATTATTCCAGAGAAGTTTAACATTAATATACAATGCTTATAGTTTGTTGAACCCGAATCGACCGCAGTTCTTTTTCTTCGGAAAACTTTAATACAAACACCCTAATTAGTAGCTAACGGCACAATATTTGACTCACGTATTATAAGTTAGGAAATCTTAAATAAATAAATGTAAGTACTGTGTGTAAGCCAAATAAAGTAAAGTAAAATAAAGATTTTTATTACTATATTTCGTAATAAAAAATGAAATTCTTAATTTCCTTTGAATGACAAAACAAAGCAATGAAATCGCTACTGTTTACGTTTTTAAGGTATTGTTTTCTTAAAGTAAGGCGTTAAATGTTTTACACACGTTTCATTAGGTCCATCTTATCGCATTGTTCTATCAGATAAGAAAGTTAACAAATGCACACAGTTACAACTGCCATTATAATACTACCCGACTGAAGTATGACATGAGCTATGTAAGTAAATATTAGGAAATTTACTAGTGACATTATGAATTTAATACTAAAATAATTAAAGTGATCCACACAGAATTATCACCGAGATAGACTATTAAAATAATTGTTGTAAATTAAATTTAAAAAGAAAACAAACTTTTCAACTAAAGATCTTAGTCGAACAATAAGTTTCAGAACGAAATCGATTTTCCTCTACATTACGTCGTATTGTGGGGGCACCGCTACGACGTGACAAGTGCCTTCGTATCTATAGTGACTGCTATTGTAAACACAAGTGGAACGGTTCGTTCAGCGATCAATAGACACGCATTATTATACATTGACGATCAATAACTATCAATTGACAACACTACAAAGGAACATTTTTATAGATGTTACCGAGCGATCGTGTATGCCGCACGTATAATTTGCCTAGGTAAAGTCGTATTTGTAGTACATCATTTTATGTATGAATTCGGTCGATGTGCTCACTGGCTCTACAATTTGTGTTTAATAATGTATTAAACAAAAATTGTAAATTGGTAGAAAATGGCTGGCAACATTGATTTATTGTATTTTGTTGTGACAACACTAAAATCTCTCTCTTTGGCTATAACAGTGAGTCATTCCCGATGTGCTTGTGTTAAGTTAAAACGAAATAAACGTTTTACTAGTATTAAATGTCTGTTTTATTTTATTATAGTATAGCCAATTTAGTGGTCCTTTGAGCCGGATTTTAACCATTGACCTATGGATGTACAGTCCACATCGGCAAATAACAAACAGGCGACATTTACAATAGGTTGGTAACATAGAATGATTGATACAGGAAGTACTACTACCAGCAAAGTTAAATTTGATTTTAATATAATAGAATTGAACAATGTTTGAGGAATAAACGCAATTGGGTCAATCAATAAGACACGCGGTACACGGCGTGGCGTGTTTGATGCTCACACGCGATGCCAAATGCACATCATTTTCATAATGGATATGACTAATAAGCTTCAATGTTATTTCCGCTAACACAATCACACACACACACATACATACACCACTCAAGTACAAACCAACAATAAAAATAAACTTTTGAAGTTTATGTAAATAAACAAAGTATCAGAGATGAGTCGTCTCATAATCAATAATACAAAATAAAGTTTTTTTTAAACAATTCCCCATTGATTTATTGCGTGAACTTTATTACTTAAGCATTATCTTTCTAAAGTGTAATTTTTTTGTTTATTTATAATTACGTAGGAACTATATTGAACATAGAATACTTTTAATGAAAATTCCTACTTGGCCAAGTTTGCTATAATCGTTTTATACGCCAGCCAGCATTTATTGCATAGTACGGAAGTATGTTACGGGTTAACCAAAAACGAGGTTGGCAATGAGATGCGCCAGCTCACCCAGCCCTGGAATTACTCCGATGTAACCTCAATACTACGGTCTGCTTTGTTTTCTTGTAATGAATACTCCATACAATCAATCCCAAAGAAACGGCAAACAATAAAATGTTTTGTTTTTTTTTGTTTTCGATTTATTTTTGATATCTTATTCTTAACTAGATTTTACTCGCGACATCGTCCGCGTTAAAAACAAAAAAATAAGTTAATAGAACACAATAGTTCTTTCATCTATTATCTATTCCATCAGACTATGTATGTTCTGCATCTATGCCAAATTTCAGCGCGATCCGTTAAACCATAAGGAAAATACCTTACTTCTAGCAAACATCCAAACTTTTACATTTATCTTATTAGAAAGAGTTTATTATATATCTATTTATATATGTATTTATATTTTGTATTATACATGCAAGATAATGAGCAACTGACAATAGTAGACTGCGAATATTATCTTTGAGTTTATTTGTTTTCCTAAAACGTTACTAGTCAAAATATTGAATATCGAATGACAAAGACATAACAATATTTAACGACCGACTAGATAGAAAAATGTCGAAAGCTGTTACGTTAATGAAAAGGCTGAGTGAAGGTGAACTCAGACAACTTAATTTACGTTATACGTTATTTTATTACTTTCTTAATCAAAAATAACTAGTCTTGGTAATAACGATAAAAGGAAACAATTTTCAAAAACTGTTACATGTACATATGAATCACCAATAAAACAAAAGTCAACAAGTCTGAAAACTACTGTTATTCGTCCACTATATATGTATTTTAGAACGTTGGGAGAATACAATATCTCAATATATTTAGTAAAAAATACGATAGATCACACATAATTATCTATGCGCATAAAATTTTATTTACAAGACAAAATTAATGAACACTACATTTCACGGTAGAGCAAAAAGATGTTTGTAACATCAAGTGTATAATTGATATCATAGGTTCGTTTAGCCTTGTGTACCTTGATACAGAGCATCTACTGATCAGTAGCGAAATAACTAAACACAACAATAGCTGCTCAGAATCGCGCTTTAAATGTTAATTGAAGTACAGCTTCGAATTAGGCTGTTTACGCAACGCGTTTACCAACCGAAACGATCCATTTTCATAATACCTTTATTATAATGTAAGATACAAAGAAGTTTCTATCATATCTTCAGTAAACTAAGATTTTTCTGCCATTTTAATACTTTAAGATCTGCAATACTTCAAGATAGGTCCAAATAATAAAGGAGACCTGTGGGAAACGGAACGTTTGACGTTATAATATACCTCTCCCTGTCCAACATTCTTTCTGTCTCTCTCTCTATGGTTTGATGTGAAGTTTAAGACACGCGCAGAGTTAATAATAATATAAGTATTAATGAATTACGAAGTTTTATTAAGAAGCTATTACAAGACCTTTTTTCTCTACAAATGTACAATACTCTAAATATTAAGTACTAGCTGTCGCCAGCGACTCCGTCGGGCATAATTAAAATAAAACTTAGTATCCTATGTGTTATTCCAGACCATATTCTATATCAGTGCAAAATTTCAATGTGTTGAACCGTTGCGAAATTATCGAGTAAACAACAAAAAACTACGTATCCCTCGGTCAACATAACCGTTTCCGGGTTTTAAAAGTAGCCTATGTGTTTTTGGAGACTATCCTTAACATCTATACCAAATTTCATCAAGATCCATTCAGCCGTTTAGGCTAGAAACTCTAACAAACATCCATATAAACTTTCGCATTTATAATATTACTAGCCGCCCGCTCCGGCTTCGCACGGGTATAAATCTGATAAATCTCGTAGGGTTCACGATGCGTTTGTTGCAATGTAAACGGAAAAAATGTAATTATTTACGACATCACATTAAAAACTTTAAAAATAACAGTATTTCTCCACTATTTAATGGATGTTTTTATACATATAAACCTTCCTCTTCAATCACTCTATCTATTAAAAAAACCGCATCAAAATCCGTTGTGTAGTTTTAAAGATTTAAGCATACATATGGATATAGGGACAGAGAAAGCGATTTTGTTTTATACTATGTAGTGATTAGGATATTAGGATGTATAAAATCCATCGTAATTCTACGAGTTTTTTATTCTTGTAATCTCCAAACAATAAAGCACAATAAAAAAGAAAACTGTTTTCCGATACAACGGACAATAAAGTACAAATAAAACGGAAAATGAGAACCGAATAATTATCATGAATTTTCCTCCCATTCATACCCCGAGGCCTCTAACCGAGACAATGGCGACCACTACTGGGTACAAACAAAGATCTATTAAGTCATTAAAAATTCACTGATAAAACTCTTTTCATTTACAATTTTGTAAAAGTTTATTTTTTTCTTTTCATTAGCTATTCATAAAATTAGATCATTCTTATGTATTGTTACGTACGATAGTTTTCTGATTTTGAACTTATCTACTCTACTCTACTTAATTCTATTACAGCCTTTAAAACAAAAAAAGTTTTAGTCCGATAGTTTGATCGGACGTGTAATGTGCAAGACCATGTATGGGATTGCGCACATGCTCTCTACGATTACTCTACGATCTAGTGTACCCACAACCGACTATTTAGTCGAGCCAGTGTCCGCACTTACAGCCGATCAAACCATCGAGTGACTAAAGTCTCAGATTTGCATGGGCTCTTACTCTTAAAACAGGTTTATTAGATCTGTAATTTCTTATGTTAAATGCCATACATATTTACAGTATTGTAGAAATAAAAATGAATAATTCGGTATTTAAAAATATTAAGAGGTGAAAGGATAATTATAATTAATTAATAAAACGGTTAATTCAGCCTTGTTATTGTTGCAAAAGCGCATAATTGCAAAAATACATCTCACACGTACTGCCAGTTAGTGTTGAAATTAATTTAAGAAAATTAATTAACACACCTCTATATAACATTAATTTGCATTTTAAATCAAAACTTCTAGTGTCGTTGACGTACAAACTCAATATTTTACTAATCTTTTTTTTTATATGAAATGGCAAACGAGTTGGCCACTTACTCCCGAAATAGCGAAGCGACCGCTGCCCATAGTCATCCGAAATTGCAGATACAACAACCTACCTCTAATCGAAGGAGGAGGAGATGCACAAAAATAGAATATTTCCTTTCCCTATTCGTTCCATACCCCATCAAATCCACTTCTTCCCATCTATTCCATATAATTAAAGAATGGAAAGAGAAAAGGACTAAAATTAGCACGCACACTCTTCAAACGAAACGCGTAATTACTTCTAATTTACGCCTGTCTTTTGTATAGTTTGGTATTGCACCGGGTAAGCTGACTAATTCGTACATGAGATGTTGTTGCTGGCGTTAAATCTCACCAGATCATAAATTCGAAAGTTTGGAAGAATGGTTCTATGGATATTTGTTACCACGTATGTACCTTCAGACCATCAAAACGGATCTGGACAAAATTTAAAATAGCGATTAGCTTACAGCTTGGCATAGCGCGTAGGCTACGTTTTAATTTTGTTATCCACGTAAATAAATACTCGGGTGATAGCTAGTAATGTTCTAAAACGGGCTTAAATTAAAAGTATATATTTATTATTGTACGAAGGTAATCTCTACGCTCGCGGATCTGAGTTTAGTGGTGGGGAATTAAGGGGTGAGAGGTAAGCAGCGCACGCGCTTACATAACACAGCAATCAGAGCGTCTCGACGGCTGGCTTTACAATGCCGTTAGCGATCGCACACCGATCCCACGATAACACCTACTGCATCATTTTCGACGAATATAGTTGTAGGAAAAATTACACTTAACAAAGGTTTCAAGAAAAGTTAACTGCACATTTATAAAACACTACCATTTGTTCGAAACAACGTCCGCGCAGTATTTAAAAAAAAACATACAACAGATAAATTGTGAACAAACTTTTCTAATCGCAATCAGCAGTAGAAGTTGGTATAATGATGTATCTTTTATAAAGAACCTTCTAATTAACAGTGAAAAAAAGTCTTGAAATCTCAAAGGGCACTACCCAACTACTCATTTATCGCTTAAGAACTCTAAAAGCCTTAAGATAAATGAAATGTACTATCTTAGCAAGTATTAAAACTGTACATGGCAAAATGAGACGTATAATACTTTGAGAATTGAGTAACCGTACACTTCCTTTGCTCCTTTATATCTCGCGTGCTGAATGTAGGGCAAGGGCGAACTGCTAAGGTCAGCTTTGTCGTTTGGTAATTTCCTGCTCTACACTGTAAACTGCGAAATGTTCCTAACTTTTGTTTCGCTAATTATTCAATGAATTTAATGAAGTACAAATAGCAATGCAGGTATCAATAAGGAAAAATACGTACGACAGCGAAGTAATCTGAAGTGGATGAGTACATGAATGGAGCTCGATGAAATTTTATACCAACATACATACATTGGAATAGAGCAAAGGGCTTACTCAGTTTTTACTTAATTCCACGTCTATTATAATTTAATTCGAATGCAAATACTAAACATACATGTAATCGAATCTTATCATTTAAATGTAATGCAATACGATAAGATATAAGGAAAGATCAGACATAATGTAGTCAATGCCGGATCTATATGCAAAGAAAACCAGTTATATTGAAAATTAACAATACATATAAAAACGTTTTGTGTGAATTTTGAGAGTAAACATCTTGTCGATAGCGAAATATCCAATTCTACAAATAATGAAATTTAATCAAGCAAGTAAAAAAATCACATTTGATCACGTTTGAATGTATGAAATGGAAACAGTGTGTACTAGGTCGTTCGATAGAGGCAACTGGGACAAGTGGTTCATTGCAGTATTACAGTGGCAACATTTGTCGATCGGGAAGTAAACCTCACTATATTCAAGAATAGTTTTAACGAGGTTAGCTTAGACTTATATGAACTATTTTCTTAGCAATACATCTACTCATACCAATTTTTTTTTATATTACAAGGTGGCAAACGAGCAAGGGGCCACCTGAAATCGCTAAAATAGCGAAGTGGCCGCTGCCCATAGACATCCGCAATTGCAGATGCGTTGCCTACCTTTAATCAACGGAGGAGGAGACGCACTGAAAGAGGATATTGCATCTTCCTATGCGTATCCTCCTCCGTGAAGTCTACTTCCCGTTCCCATCCTTTCTTTGTAAGACAAGGGTGGGAAGGCTTCCACTTCACGCCTGTCTTCTGTGTGGTCGTGGTTAATACCACCGGTGTAATCACTGGGCGAGACGGCCCATTCGTGCGAATATGTTAAAGCGGGCTCTACCACTGTTAAAACATACTCATACTAAATCTAATCTAAGGGCCACTCTTATTGACCACTTAACACGTTCGAAGCGGCAATGATTTTTCTATAATTTCCATTTCTGCTGTACAAGGCGTTGTACACCTGGCGCACTACAAAGAGTGGTATACGTTTCATAACCGTAATTTAAGCGAGGCATAGACAAAGTGTTTCAGATCTAGTTTCGCAGTCAACGTGTTAACGTAGATCATGTAGTATTTTTCATCTTCTTTACCTTTCTTTGTCGTGTCCTGGTTGAGGATACTGCAGAACGGTCTGCTGCTCTTCCATTTCCACGACGCATTGTGTCCCCAACTCCAATTCTGTAACACATAGTACGATTTGACATAAATTGCAAATACATAATACGTTTTATCATCAAAGCGCCGTAAACCACTCATGTTCTCATTTTACGACGCAGCGTGCCACATGGAAGATAATAGAGATTATTTTATATTTTTAAAGAGGTTCTTTCAGGAAATGTTATTTTTTATCTATTAAAGAAACTGATTTGGTTTAATTTTTAATTTTGTGAAGCAACATTCTAAAAACAACAGTAATATTTTAAATTTGTACTAGAATTATATAACCCTAGATGTCAAATCTAATTCCGATCTGTTTGAATGACAAAAGTCCATTCAAGAATCCTCTGTATTATGAGTTACATGATGAACAGGCTAAATTTAAGCATTCACAATGATGAATCTATACAGAAAACCACATTGCCATCACGATACATTTGAAGGACAGCTAATTTGTACAGTTAGTGACAACTCGCGAACATCGATTGCACAATCGATGTTCGCGAGTATGTGTATACTGACGTAAGATATACAAATTTAAATTATGTAAATAAAACGTGTATCGTTTTTGCCGAAATATCGATAAAAACTGATAGATAAAGGCTAATTTTAAATAGTAATCAAACTTCTAACATTAATATATTTTTATATTCACACTAAAAAGGTAACACCTATTTGGAATAGGAAAGATTAAAAGGTCACGAGGTGCAAAAGACAACGTAATAGTTTGAACTATCAAAAAAGGACAATATATAGCGACGTTTTTTTTTCTGTAATACTTTAAATATCCGATAAGAGTACTGTTTAGCGAACGCTTATCGCTTTATCAATATAAACCGTAATAACAAATAGAGATGGTATTCGATACACATACTTTGTGAAATTATAATTCTATATTTCAAAGTCGAAGCACGTTCGACTGGTATAGATGTAGAATGTTAATCGTGGCTGATCATTTAGCACCGGCTATATTCAGTTACAAATATAATTGGTAGCGCGTGATCCGGATCACTTCGATTGTTTGAACTTGACGATGGTACGAATGGGAAATATCTACAATGATAGAAGAAAGACTATTCTCATTTTCCTATTGAATTTTAAAAGGAAAAAAAAAACGATTTTCGTTTTAACGTCTAGTTCGAAAGAACATTTTAAATATCTTAATAAACTTACTTCTTACTATATGACTAATTTTCCTAATATTTTAAATGTGAATCAACGGATCTTCATGAAATTTTTCATAGATGTAAATGATAGTCTGGAAGAACACATAGACTACTTTTGACCCTGGAAATAGTCACGGTTCCCCAGGGATTTAATAATGTTTTTTATGTTTACTCAATAGTTCTGAAAATCTGTTCAGCATATCTTATTGAAATTCGGCACAAATATAGAACAGAGTCTTGAGTGACACATGGAATACAGTTCATCTCTGAAAAATGTCAGGTTCCCGAGAGATACGTAGTTGTTTGTTTTAAATATTTACTCGATATTTCGGAAATGGTTTAACATATCTTACTGAAATGTAGCATTTTGCATAGGCTACTAATTAAGGTTTTTTTTAATACCATGCGGATGGAGTCGCTAGCAATAGCTAGAACATAGTATTATAAATGCGATGTTTGCATGGATGGATGTTTCTTTGAAGGTATATCCAGAACGGCTCCAGGAATCTCGATGAAATTTTGCACAGTATACACATAAAGAACACAAGAACATGTAGGCTATATACTATTTAATTTTTTTTAAATTCCGCGCGAACAGAAATGCACGGAACAGCTAGTGTTATATAAATGTTACACCAATACATACATCTGCATTCTCCCGAAGTTTTTTTAAATCGTCACGAATATCCTAAATCAAAATCTCAAACTCAAAAACTCATCGACCGAAGAAGACAACTTATGTCAAATTGTTCATACCTTTATTATGTTTTAATTGCGTAATTAGTCTAAGAGCGGCAACTATGCATAAGAACGGCTTAATGAGTGCGGAGCGCCGACAAACACAAGTTTGCGTAACTATCTCGACGATGTAATACGTAACCCTATTTATGTTATCAATGTAAAAGTAATTAGCCATTGAATTAGCACAAAAGCAACTGACATTTCCGAGCTTAAATGTTGATCTAAGATCATTGATTTAGGTATTGTTACAGATAAAAAAAATTTATTCTGTGTAATCTTAAACTTTCTTGACTTTTTTGGCTCATAGTTTTAAAGGTATAACGCAAAGAAATCATTCCAAACAATTGAAATTAGATTCATTAACAATAACATTCTGTCACTCATTGTCTCCCATCATTTTGGTATAATATTATATATGCAGCTGAAGTTTATGAACATGTTTATAGTTATCTCAGTTTTTGATATACGAATGAGAGGGATGGCTATATTTTATAGACTAGAAACAACAAATTAATACATAGCAATTGTTTAGAGTAAATATAGTTCGGTTGTTTAAAAAGTCGAGCAACAAAAAAGTAGTGTATTCGCGTGCACGCTTTGATGAGACGGAACGAGGTCGCTCGCGCCGCTCATCTCAAATCCGGTTCCACTGTCCATTGTAGTATACATACTATAATTCGTCTTATGACCAATTGTAATTATGGAGTGGTAAAGGCTTCTAATATTATTGAGAAGTCTAAATGCTGAAGATTGGATGTTTTAGATCACATAACTACAGAACTGCTGAAATAATCTAGATCACAATGTAGACCACAAGTTTTTCAATTCCACGCACTTCTTAAAAGTACGTTTGCTTCTTTATTTACATGTTCATTTAGTGACATTTAAAATTGACAACAGGATATAAAGAGAATGTTGCGTCGAAATGTAATATATCACATATATTTTACGGCTGCGTTTGTTGAAATAAAATGTATGTCGTAAAAATTGGTAACACAAATTACGAAATTGTCAGATGTAGGTTGTTCTTACGTAATACTGCTTCTTTTAGAAGTAAATTGTTTTCTGATAACTAATTCATCACCAACATGTGGTGTTTTACAATATTTCTTATAGTTATTATTATCTATTTGTATCTAACTTAGATACAAAGCGAATTATCATAAAAAAAGAAAGTTTGTACTCAGATCTTGTTAGTTGAACAAAAGACATTTTGCTGTCTTGAAGTTTAAGTAACTGTGAAAACTTTACGCGAACTGAATCGCGAATGTTGTCTCGAAATACGACTGGAATTCCTAATTTAAATTCAACACATACATAAAAACGTTGATGGAAATATAATGTGTTTTGTTATTTTGCATTCATCAGACAGGATCAATAAGAAAAGAATTTAAAACAAAATAATTGTGCATTAGTGTAGAGCAGTAATTGTATGGTTCACCCTAAGCAATCATAGGCCAACTTGAAGAGTTAAAGTATACCATAGACCAGGGATAATTAACCTTTAAGTATGAACATGCAATTTATCTATAGAAACATTTAAATAATTCATAGACATGCCATCAAAAAATATGGTCTTTAAGATTATTGGGTATAATCCGTAGTATACTAATCACTTGCATTCTCTCCGCATATAAGTGATATCAACTTCACATATTTTTCATTGCACATAATGAATTTTTTGATTAGTGACATGGCCAAAATATTGTTTTGTATGCCATCGATTAGCCATCCCTGCCACAAACAAAATACTTTTTTAAAAATTCAAAGCTTTGGAAAATATTTTTGTAAAATCTCTCTCACAAAATTGTAAAAACAAAGACCCAGTATTTGAAATTCTTAGGACAAAATGTCCTACATGTTTAGAAAATAAACACTCTTAATGCCTTGGTACATACATTTGCCCACCTTAATTGAGAGCTTCTAGTATGTCCAAATATTGGCTTTATTTCGGATTGAACTGAAAAACAAAAAAAAACTTTTGTCTTATGAAAATAAACATTCTCGGTGAATTACTAAACAATTTTGTCACATTTTTATGTATAATAGAGGATTTTAAAATTATAAAAAACTCATGACAATTCATATCTTTGCATCAAAGATTAGTTACACAGAATTCATAATCTGTTATCATTATCACATATAAAATATATTCCTAGCTATCTTTCATGACTAATTATTATGTTTACACATATCAGTAGTGCTGATAATTAAAAAGTTTCATGTGGAAAATTCAAACTTGTCCTATTATTCTTTCAATGGATTTGTTAATAAATACTTTGAACTTTATTTACAATTTAAAAGACTAAAAGACACCTAAAACTATATAACTAATGCTTAAATATTGTCTCTGAGTTCTTTGTTTTTCAGAAATTTAGATTAATAATAGAAAGGAATTAAACAATAGGAACGATAAAACTAATTTATATTAACTAATACAGTTCTCTCTACTTGCAAAAGTTAGGTATCTTTTTGTTCACTTTTCAATAAAAACAAACTACTACTCCAAAATAACCAATTTTTTTTTACTAAATATTCTCAAATGTACACTAGCAATACACATACATATTATTTGCAAATTGGTTAGCAGCTGAGGAACACGATAAATTCAAGTGATTACGCACCTGTAAGATTGCAGATTTCTTTATTTATTACCAATGCGAAACCAACTTACCTCGCCTATTGAAGGGTCGAACCCGAACTGCAACTTTAATCTTATCCGATGCCATTTTTACACTTAAAATACACAGGTATATTCAAAACACAGCACTTTACACATGAATGTTTAATAAATTATTGCACATATTCACCCATATTCTAAAACAACAAAATTCATTATTTCACGTTATGTTCACGACGGTTCCCGAGTTGACACTGTTCGCCATGTTGTTTTTTACGTTAGTGTAGAGATGGACTTCAAGACATCCGGCTTCGTCAAAGAAGAAGTTCCGATAATACCGGTTAACAATTATCGTTTTTTTTTTTCTCCTCTTTTTTTATCGGAATGTCTTATGAGAATAATATTTTGTGAATGTAAATGTTATTCACACTTTCATGCAAGTCGATTTTTATTTCTTTTAGTATATAATAAACATCAAATATCGAAAATTATATTTATTGATGTATCGTTTTTTGATCATTGAAATATCGAAAATAAAAAGCAGATTTTTACCTTATAAAAAAATTTTTTTTTTGTAAATTTAAACATTAAAAAATGTATTTTTAAAATTGATAAATACTACCAAAATGTCGGATTTATTACTATTATCATTTTGTTTAATTGGGACAGCACTATGAAGCCTAGTGTCAAAATTTTAAAAACATTGTTTTATTTGTTGACAAATGACACATCATGACACTATCATATTGAATTTGAAACCTGAATCAGTGCAAGTGCAAGCAAATGTAATTGCATTATTTTTCACCGGTCTCTGTTTATAAAATTTAGAAGGTAAAACTTCATGTTTGTTAAACAGCTTGAAGTGAAATTATTAATTTTTCATGATATGTTAGTATCATGAAAAATTATAAATTATTATCTTTACAGAACTAAAAACGATGGCTGCTAATCCATTATATGGTTGGGACTTAACTTTTAAAACTGTGGAAAAAGATGTTAAACGCAAATCCGATATTCTTATAGCTTTTATTCATTGGAATCTGACTAAAAGAGGTTTCAGAAGTATTGGCATAGGAGATGAGGTAATTTTAATGCAATTTACTATCAAATTAGTCTGATTTCTAATACTACAGTTATTTCTGTTGCAATTTCATAGAGAACACTTACCGGTGAAGAAGAGAAAACAGAACTTCTTCCAAGTGGTTGGAATGATAAGGACAACTATACTTTAAGATATGTTTTGGAAGAAAAACTGTATATTCTACATGGAATCAATACTGATGGCAATCTCATTATCAACCTTTTGGTAACTATAATTATAGAATTATAGGTATAAGCAACAAAGTTATTGTATATTTGTCTACTTAGAAAATAACTTAAAATTTTCTAATGAGTGCTTTTTCTATTCTTTACATTGTTATGCTTTTTGATTTTCCTTGATTATTTTATACATCTAAGTTGTTTTATTTGTTTTTAATTACATAGAGATCAGAAGACCTTACAGTATCAAATTTAGCAGTCAACATCGAGCAATCTATACAGGCAATGAATGGTAATATTGATAAATTGATTCCGAACCACAAGGATCTTATGTACAACATAAGGAGAGATCTTATTGATACAATCACTCAGAGACCCACTACAACTGTTCAAACACAAACAACTAGAGGTTGGTATATGTTTACTAAATTTCTTAATTATATAAGGTGGCAAATGAGCAACCAGCCACCTGCATTATCGAAATTGTGAAGCTACCGATGCCCATAGACATCTGCAATCGCAGATGCTTTGTCGACCTTTAGTAGATGGAGGATGAGAGGACATACAATCTCTTAATCCTCTGCCAAATCCAATTCTCCTTTCTATTTCCTTCTAAAAAAAGCATGGGAAGAGAAAGTGGACTAAAATTAGGTCTCCTGCATGCACACTTATCATACGAAATTAGAATTACTTCCTGACGCCTGCCCAAGTTCACCCTCCGAGCCAGTCTATTCATGCAAAAGTTGATAACTGCATGCTCTTAGAACTTAGTTGTCAAATAAAATAAATGTTGGCATTTTACAATCTCCAAAAAAGCTGTGAAATAATCAGTTTTGACAGGAAGTATCATGTAGCAGTTAACTTATATGTTAGTTATTGATCTGACACTTTACTTGGACATTGTGAACCATGCCTTTTACAAAGTAAATTAAATTTATGTCATGAGTCTGTCATTTTCTGTGTCATCTTTAGCAACTGAAGTGTATAGATATACCACATTAATGTTAATTTTGTCTTTAAGTGACTAATAAATTACTTGACAAGTTAAGGTCATGTACAGTCACATTACATTGGAGAATCACGATATATGATCATATATTTTAGAAACTGAAAGTCTATACATTTCTAATCTGTTGTAAATGTACACATATTTACGCAGCTGACTGTACTAGTACTTTCCTATACATACAAAATAAAATTAGAAAGGTTTTATCTGCACTTATATCTAACCTTATATCTAACCAATTTTTTACTTAATCAATATTTTTATTTCAGATAATACAAATGACCGAAGGCTTGAGAGTGATCCATTGAGAGTTCCGCCTCGACCCTTGCCATGTGTGAATCCAGACAATCACGACTTGTGGTTTGCTATTTTTGCAATTTATTTGACCTATTTGAGAGGATCTATTTACGTTTGTTAGAATTTTTAGGATAAGCGTGTTATATTGCAGGGAATTGCCTTCAGCCCAACTTCCTAATGTGGGCCGATCAGATCTGGATCCCTTCGCACCTGGTGCTGGCGGTATGATCTTCAATCCATTTGGACCGCGAAGAGATGTCGAAAATCCTGGATTAGGTATCCCAGGAGGGCTTCCAAGGTTAGAATATTGTCCAAATGAAAGTATAATTTCCACTTTTAATTATTTTCATTAATTTACAAAAAGATGGTTTCTAAATTTACCAATCGTTTCGTGCATATATGCTATGGAATACTTCTGTCTGAAGTTTGGTATAACTTTTCTTATTACAAACACCATATATTGATTAAAAAATATTGGAAATAATTTAACTTTAATTACAATATGCCATAATATAATTGAAATAATAAACTTTACAGAGGCGCAGTACCGCCTGGGGCCCGTTTCGACCCGTTCGGTCCGCCGCCGGGCGCCGGGCCCGTGCCTGGTCGCCGACCGCCACCCGACGCCGATCATTTCCCCCCGCCCGGTTTCAATGATCACATGTTTATGTAAAAATCTCTTGTGTATTTACCAACGTTCTAAAATATGGGGAACTAATAAAGCTTTTTTGTTATTTGGTCTGGATTTTTATTTATTACAGTTGTACCCTACAAACATTGTAACGCCGCAAAAACAAAATATTGCGTTTTTTCATTGTTTTATCACCATAATCCTAAAGTTATCTAAGAATAACCTACTAAAAGTTTAATGCAATCTTCACTAAATTACGCATATATAGAGGTTGAATTCTATTTATTATTTGCATTGAGATTTTGGTGAGCGCCAATGTCTCTCAATTGTCAACATTTTGGACATAGAATATTGTGTGTAATTTTTTAAATCTTCAAAAAGGAATGATGTAAAGATTGTATTTAAAAAAATCCTTGTTATTCTCATCTGACTTCACCATCATCAGCCTGCCATTTTCCTTCAATAACACATTAATGTAATTTTTGTTATTTATTAATTTATAAGGGCAAGCTTAGAAGGATTGTTTTATTTGTCAACTGGCAACTTTAAATGGCAGTTCGGCATTTTTTTTGTGCGAGGCACACGTTTTCCGCGTGTGTGGTGAATTTTGTTGGCTGTTCACGGCTGCACCCGTTCAATTTTAATTCAATGTGTATGGCTGTGGAGGTAAGTAAATATACTACTTCCCTATAAAATGTCTAAAACCTTTTCAATTGGCTAAATTTAACTAAAGAAGGTCGCACCCTCCCATTAATATCGTACGTCACCATGCAAGCGTTCATAGATTTTCCTATAATTAAAGTGAAACTTTTAAGTATGTAGAGTATTAACATTTCAAATAGAATACTTTATTAAACTAATTTCGGAACACTTCGATAATTACATGAAACAATAATAACCTCGCAAGAAATGAGCACACCTACATTACGTGTATAGCACCTATAATGAGAGCAGATAAGTTATTTCAGTTTGTCTCTATAACTTTGTGAAAAAACCTTGAAAATGTACATAATATTGCTGTCTCTTTCCCATAAAAATATCAGGATGAGTAAAATTGAATAAAATTTAGCAATAGATTTAATCATAATAAATGCAATTAGGTAAACAGTTTTTCCTTTTTTGGAATACCCTCGTAAAGTATTAAATTTCAAACCTTTCTCTTGATAACCTATAACCTAAACATTTGTGAAGGTTATTAAATAATAATAACACATTATAAGTGAATGTTAAAAGATAAATTCGGACTATTAATTTAAAAAGCTTTCTTTATTTTGTACAAATTAAAAGTTAATAACAAATCCATAATCTCCACAGATAATAAAATGTTAATGGTTGATACTTGGGTTAAAAAAATCTAAGGCATTTTCTACCTGGACTTTTAAAGATCTCCTTTGTTATTGTAGTAAGACAACTTTTTGTGACATTCCTTTAACAATGTTACAGTTAACTTTGGAATTATAAAGCAAACTACAAACTAGTTTTATTATAGAATAAACTATTTTGTCTGTATGTTTACACAATTAATGTTTATACATGATGTTTAAATACATTTATATTTAGTAACCTGACCAGATATTAATTTGTTATTGTTTTGATTGCAAATAAAAAAAATATTGCACAACATTTCAGACTTGTTTGCAAGTATGTATAAAGTTACATTTTCCTCTATTTTGCATATAAACTGGTGTAAAACTAGGAAATTATAAAACTATAGTTCACTCAATGACCTTATTTTTGCACCAATTATCATTACAAACTTTATCTCACATTACCAAAATACTTTAAAACAACTTTTAGTTGACATTGAAATTATAATTATGTATTCAAGTAACTTTAATCTTAAATATTTATTAACTTTTTAGGTAAACATGAAAAAGTATTACTTATAGGAGTATATTGTTATATATCTTGCATAACCTTAAATCATTCTTTAGGACAACACTTTTTACCAACTGATAACAGGATAATGGTTTTTATAAATATATATTTGGGTATATTTAATTATAACTCAAATTCCAATATGCTCAATTTGATCAATTTTGGAGAGTGTCATTTGATCTATATTCTTCCCATAGAAAACAAAAGTATAGCTCTGTAGTTAGTTAGTTAGTTAGCTATATATAAATGTCTATACATTAGCCATGGGCAACGGTCAGCGAACTGGCTTACAGATCAGCACAATTTGTACTTGCATATAGTTATGATTTGTGTTTTGAGATGAAAAGTGCGTCATTAGGCAGCTCATGAATCTTCAGCTCATATAGTACTAGTACATCTCATTGAGCCGTGAGATTACAGCTCAAGGGTTCAAGTCTTATGTGAGCTTAACTTTTGAACATGTTCACAGCTGATTTACACACATCTACTATACATTATTGCACTATAATTACATGGCATACTCTTTTGAATGTATGACTCAAATCCAAAGTCAACTGACTGATAACTTTAGTTGTTTGGAATGTTATGATGCACATTATAGTAATATGATGTAATATATTGTGTTTTTTTTTTAATTATAAGGTAACAAAAATGCAATGGGCCATGAATTCACAAATGTATCCATTTCCCATAGACATCCACATTTGCAGAAGCATTGCCTACCTTTAATGAACAGAATTTGAAATTAGTACATTGGACTCAAAAATATACACAACTCTGATAAAAATGTAATTGTACTAAATCATTTAAAAAAACAATTTTAAGTTTTCAATTGCTGATTTAAATATGACATCATTTTAAAATGGAATATCTCATAGTTATATCTGAATAATATTTTAAATGCAAAAGCTTAGTAGAATAGCTAGATGTTTGTCTCCAGAATAGCTCAATCTCATTGATATGTGGCACAGATGTAGAGCAGCCTGGAAGAACACATGAGCTACCTACTTAGTTTTTTTCTTCAATTCCGTGCTGACCCAGTTGGGAGCAAAAGCTAGTTATATTCTACTTATTTTATGTAAGTTAATTTAATGTTGTATTGACGTTAATTGCATACCTTAATTTCTTGACCATGTTTGACTAGCACTTCAATAATGATTTATAGGTTTATTAGAGCAATGATTGACGTCATTGGTTGCGCAAATGCCACGACTAATCAGTCTCTATGTTACATGGAAATGCATATCGCGTGTACCTGCCTGCGCTGTATACCACGTCACGATTGCATAACAACTTCCTTTTATCACAAGTCGTAAAAATTAGACGTGGCTTTGAATCTATTGTTTGAAATGCGCCTTAAAAATTAATCGATCAAAGCGTATCAATATTGACCGATAAAATGACTTATATTTCAGTTGTTGTTTAAATCATAATGAATATAGAATGTAATAAGTCCGGGTATGTGAAACTCTGGATTCTCTGGATATAGCTAAGGGCGTCGACCCGGCCTTGGCGAGCGTGTGTTGACCCTGCGTCTGCGCAGGCACTGGTCCGTTAACACGAACGCGTACGATCCTTCTCGAACGTTCACGAAAGCGAACGGTATCAACACCGCTTAAAATGGTGCGCCTCATTGACCGATGACACACGCACCTAGAATGGCGTCATCATTCGCAAACGCTCTAATAATTGAGCCTTTTAATTTGCATCGATAACTAATTGAATGCCTACAGACAGAACAAAGTGAAGTATTCAACGTCCTATTTAAACCATACGTGCTACATTTGACAAACAACTGTTATATCTACCTTCATTTCCAGTATAATTAGCTATGTTGTAATTAAAAGTCTGTGTCATTTACACTTATTTTATTGACCGTTGCTTCTATTTGCAAAACAATCGATTTTGTCCTCTAATACTAGTCTATGATAATTACTAATTCGTACCTAGTTGGATCACAAAGTAGTATCGTATATTCTGTACCTTAATATCGTTGACAAAGTTGCATAATTTTTGATGCGGATGAATGACGTTCTTTGCTGCGGGGGATGTATCCGGTGGAGCGGCGTCGCATAAAAACTCGTGTCATTCGGTTGGGGGAGAAGCCGACGGTCGTTGCTCCAGACTGCCGAGACGGGACATCGAAGGGGCGACGATCCCCGTCCCTTGCCAACTGCGACTCATTAAACTCCACCTCGAGACTTAATCTAATGACGTCGTAAATTACATGTAACATTATAATGAAGTTCTAATTTGGGCAAGACGTAAGTTACACTTAATTAAGAAATATGTAAGAGTATTCTTTAATTTCTTAAACGAAATTGCTTCTATTGACCCCCAGAAATGTTCCCTTATATTACTCTGAAAACGCACGTACGTATCATACCCTCTGTATGATATGACTATGATGACGAAAGGATGAATAACTTGGATTTAGATTAATGTGCTTCCAGTATCGTAAGTTACTTTGTATTTTAACTGTCGTGAGGTCACGTTGAAAGTTCATATAAAATTCTACAGTCTCCTTTTAGCACGTTGGTTACGAGAAAGAAGCTCTAAAAATGCAAGTTATTTTCCCAACACAAACCTGGGATATTCGCTTACAAAAGGGGAACAACGACACCTGTCAGTAAAGTGAAAAGATACAAAATATATTAAACCCTTGAGTTCCGATTTATTTGTAATTTTTTTCAATACATTGAACGTATTTAATTTTATGTAATGTATTTACAATGACGAGTGTTGCTCGTCATCTGTAACTTTGGTTATTCATATCGATGACGAGTCTCACTCTTCAAATGTACCAATAGGGTCAAATCCGTTAACTCTGTATTTATTTGAACTTGAAGAAAGTATATACATTCTGTGTACTAAATATCGGGAATTTGTCAATAAAACAAAAATACAAATTATTCATCTAAATTTATTTTATCGCCTTCAAAGTAGGCCCCATCGCTTGCAATACAACATCTCCAACGCTTCA
>JAAOEG020000012.1:1886374-1898149 GCA_011763625.2 Papilio bianor | reverse complement strand
TCAATCCCGTGTCAGCAACGTCGGCGCAGACGTCCAAGAATTTCCGTCGCGTCAACGCTATTTTATTTGAACCGTTGAACTTTTGGAATGCCTATTTATAGAGTGCACATTCACACGTGTTGGTTTCCAATTTCAAGTAGTACAATTTTGAATTTTAGTGTACCCAGATAGGGTTGGTTAGTCGTGTGTAGTACGAGGCGCAGGCGGAGTCGATGACCGAGTATTGATCCCGGCGAAGTGGGTCGCGACCCGGTTCCCGTTGCACGGGCTGAGGCTGCAGCGGTCACCTTTTAGCCCCAGACAGATTTACAGGGGCAAGGATAATGTCACTCCTACTATTATTTTTTCATTTTATTTCACTAACATTTATATTTTAATACCTACCAATTTCTTATATTACATTTTTGATCGAGAAAGGTTATATTGGAGAGTTCTTTAGACTGATTTGAAGATTCAGAGACTTAGTCATTCATGAGTATAGAAAAATAATTATGACTCAGTCAGCTATAAAAAAGGATAGAACAGTCGATAATCAATTAAAATAAATATTTGCATGTTTTTCGACAATTGCTGTAATGTTGGCTATTAAGCGAGACCTTAAAATAAACCTTGTAATTGTAATTACAGCGGGTAATGTTCCTCAACAATGTGTTTAAAGTTTTCTTGAAAATTGTTCTGTTCGTAGGCTACAATCCGGTAACGTTCGTAACCGGTACGATAACATTAAATGCCAGTTTGCCTGCGAACTGCTTTGTAATCGAATTTTGTTGTCGCAGAACCGCAAATACTTTATGGAGAATTTCAATTTTATTCCTTAATACATTGGTTTAGATTTCAAAGTATTGCTGCCGTGTATTTAGAGAAAGTATGAATAATTCATGGTAGGATAATAAGGGCCTTGTATTTACAGCTATGAAATTATTTCAATTGGTATATAGACGTAGTTAAGTTAGGTTGGTACCAGTGAAGCGCGTTGCAGCGCTAGTATATAAATTGTGAAAGTTGATTTGCCACAACTCCCCACCGCGCATCCACTAAAGGACTATACGTACTTACGGTTACTTTCCCAACCTCTTTGTCTTCCTACATCGTTAAATGTTCGGAAAGTAACCGTAAATTAAATTTTTATTAGAAGCCAAAAGTTTACTACTAAAATGAGATTTAAGAACTAGTCTTGAAGCAAACATAATAAACCGGTCAATAAAACTGTCAAAGCTTTTTAACTGTTGCATTACTTAAACAGTTAGTGAAATTATTTATTACTCCATATGCTTGTTTAAGACCTAGTGCTTGTAATACGAATTGTTCTCGAATATTCTTTTAACGGTTCCGGAAACTTTTTTATCGATTTCAATTTTATCACTACTTATCAGTTATCTAAAGCATTTTTATTTATCAATATATTTGTTTTTTTTCTAGAATTTGTACGAGTACTTCTCGTATGTGTCTCGTTCTGCGAAGTATTGTCTTGTTGCTAAGTGATTAATTTGAGAATGACCTTCGTCGCTCTGTCGTCTCAATGTGAACTCGGTTGGGAGAGGTTGCACGTTTTTTTATTGTACTTTTCTCATCGCTATCATCAAACTGGTTTATAAATAATATTTTTAAATCATATTAGAATCTGTTTCAATTTTTGTACTGACATTTATATTAAGGATTATAGGGAAAAAGCTAAACGTTAAAGAGTACAAAAGGTACGTTCACTAATGAGAACCGAACTGGTCTATATAATGATACATTGTAGAAACTGGTAAATCACAGTCATGAGAAGTAGCCTTAATAACAATAATGGTTTTAATAAGTAGGTTAGTTTTAATAATAGCCAATCTAGTAACACAATTCTCGGGGCGTTGAGAATAGCGGTGCGCGGACCTCAGCCCCGCCCTTGCGTCGATAAGCGTTGCCTGAACGTTCCCTGAAGATTTGTCGAAGGCACTCGAGCTGCGCCGCCCTCGAGTGTTTGCTCTCCTAAGAGCTTAGCCGGACGCCCCGCACTCGCCAAAAGCTATTACTTTTTATGATATTGTGATACATTTTAACTTTACATTGTTTTATAAAAGTCGTATAAATTAGTCGATTAGTTTCTTTTTGACATGTTATTACTGTTAGTATTAGTATTGTTATTATAGTACCTATTCAATTTATTTTCAATCAGAGGAATTTCCTACGATATAAAATTATTTGTGTAGTCTTTTCTCAAAATGTTACCTCAGACTCAAAATTAACAGATCAACAACTTTATATACATGTCTTACCCTGTTAACAGTTTCGCCTTAAATTTGCAATGCTTTGGTGCAAGTGACCTCACTTTTATAATCTTTAGTCGCAAAATAGCGTCACGAAGTGATCCATGTTCCTGATAAGCTGTGTGAAAAGCAACTTAGTTTATCACGAAATGTCATTAACTTGTAACTGTATTCTGCAAGATTTTTGTTGCAGAGTAAATAAAATAAATAAATTTTCATAAACAAAGACGAAATTATCCGTTCGTTGCTACTATTATTATAGTTTTACAATGCTATCGTAAATAGTAAGTCACTTTAAAATTTATATCTATTTTAGGATTTTCCTAGACAAGATAGAAATTCTTATCACGTTGGACGCAATAAATACGTCAAAAGCAGCTAGCGAAGCGATTATCATTTTCTATACACATATATAATACTATTTATTTATATTATTATATTACGCAGGACTCATGACTTTTACGTAATAGAATAACGAGTTAATCGGTCCAACTGCACGGTTTTAATGACATTTACGTCATTTGAGTGTGGGGACACTGGTTGTACTCAAAAGTAAATACGTCATCCCACTCAATCTCCTTGACAAAATTGAGATAACAAAATATTTTAGGTCGTTCACCAATATATTTGGTGTTTTCACAGTGGAAACCCACGGTTAGACTGATCAAAATGCACACCGTATGCCGTGCCCTCAGGCGGTGAGTCATCGCCGGTTGATACGAAACTTGATCCGAGTAGGATCGTTGTACTGCTAAGTAACCGCTGTCTACACTCGTTACCGTAATTCTGTCTTACTATATGTACTTGTATGTATGTCTAGTAAAATACCCATATCGATGTGCTCAATCAAATCTTGAATTTCGATAAATATGAGATTCTCATGTTTTAATTTGATAACCTTTGTTGACCTCACCCAAATACAACTTTCATGGTCTTATTGTTTACAATTTTACAAGCTTTTATTAAATGCGAAAGTTTGGCTGGAGGGGATGTATCTTATCTTATAACTCCTGAACGGCTGGACGGGTCTAGATAAATATTGGAAAAGAGATGGCGTTTAATTATAAAATACATCGAATAATGTCAGCAACATTTAATATTTTTACGTGGAAATTTTTATGAGATGTTATGAAATACATTCTTACACACGTTTCCAACTTAACATCTGTTTGAAAATGATTGTCGGTACTTTCGCTTTAATGTGAATCAATGAAACAATCATTCAATAATATTATAATTTATAGCGCTTCTTGCAGTTCTTCCGTATTAAAACAATAACCAAGAAACGTGTAACAGAATAGACTATTGTTTATATTTCAACTGACAGATGTTCTAAAAAAATGTATGCAATGTAATTTTCTTACACGTGCGTTAATTAAACATATGAGTTTGTTTTATCATTGTTCATCCATAGCATATTAAAGTAGATCACACGCACTGCTTTAATGAAATGTGAACCCACATCTTGACCATAAACATTTGTTAAAAATGTGATCGTTTTCTTTCCTCTCTTATTGTTAATCTGACTTGCATTTGAAACATTCAGGTGCATTACCAAAGATTCCTTAATAACCATGAATTATAATCAATTTGTACCGATTATACTTTGGTGTAATATATCACGTTCAGTTCTTAATTTTTTTTTACGATTGATAAGCCAGCGCTTGACCGCGATCCCCCCTGGTGTTAGTACGAGAATGTATTATCCAAGTTGACATGCTGTCATATTTGACCTTACGTATTACATTAACGCACACCAATGTCACACCAAAAAAATTAATCGATACTAACCTGGTCATTACAAAACTTTAGAGCACGCAAATGATTGCTGGACTCATTTATGTAGCAAATAATGTCGTTAATAAAGAAAACGTTAAATAACGTTTGTATGTTTATAACAATATTAATTCTATTGCATTTTAACATAAGCCTCCAAATAATATACTATAATACTATTCTGTGTAATATTTTAATAATGATTCTGTTAATGGTTACTTTTTTAATCTGGTATATCCAGATAAGCAGAGACTGACATGAAAGAGGTGAAATTTAGTACACGACTGATAAACGTCTGATGTCAGTGCAGGGGCGGTTTGTTTATGCTCTACGCCCTAGTATATTTATGATGTTAATAGTGCTAAGGTAGTAGTAGAAATTACAATACAAGCAACATTATTTTTGTGTACAGAATATCAGATGTAATGAACGTTGTTTGATTATAGATATAATTTGCATATACTCAAAAATTTGAAACTATAATATATAAATCTTTTTTGTCCGCAAAATTCTTAATGATATTAATCGAACGAACATATTAAATAACAGATTTGGCAAAGCACTTTTCCAAAGCTTACATTATAATTTGAATGTGTAAATTAGGAGTAATTGTGTATTATGGCTTTAATATTGAATGTAGCCAACCACATCTATTGTCTTTGGGCTTGAAACCTACACCCACAACCCTAAGTATAGCCTATTCATTTGTGTACTTAGCACGCCCACTCTACTCTTACTTGTTGCTCTACGGAAATAATCGTTGCTAGTACATATTAGGGACGGGTGAACGTAGCATGTTAAATTGTTTTCCGCCTACGTTCTCCTCGCTGCCTGTATCTTAGCCATTTATTCTCTTAAATTTATATTCCAAACAGAAATTCCAATGTAAAATGGATAAATTTATCAAACTGGAATTATTGCGAAGAAAGAACTGCTAATTTCATAGCAAAAAGCTTCCAACTGCTTTAGATATTTAGATTCAAATACGTCCGCCTGCCCTATGAGTGTGTCAAAATATGATTTTCAATAGGAAACCAAAAGCCAGACAGTATGTCTTTTCACCATTGACATCGTGACTACTCAAATTTCTTGAGTCTATGACAATTTCATTTTTTATCTCCTTTCATGTCTTATGAATTCTTTAATATATGGTGTATTAATAACTCAATCGTATACCGCTATAGAAAACAAACTAAGAGCATACAACCATAAAAAATCAGTCTTAAATCCGAAATCGTTTATATTTCTTGTGTTTGAATATTGTGTTGTTGGCACTATCTGTGCTCACGAGCTCGCACGCATTCATTCACGGCGTGGGATTTGTTGAAATTTTTTTTTCTACTATTATTAGATTGTTCACTGCGCTTTAGTTCATCGGCAATACAGTTTTCAAAGGCGTTCAGACTCAAAATGTTCTCTGACAAATAAACCTTAAGAATAGTATCCTGTCACAAACATTTCTCACGATCTCTACCACCCACGACGTGGACGACACCGTGTTTAGTCTTACTGCAATCATTAAAACGCCATAATGTAACAAGTGAGCCGATTACAAGTTTAGCATTTCCGTGATAAACAAAAGTTCTAACGAGAACTGCCATTATTGTGCGTCATTGTGTTTATGCGTATGCGTCAGGCTGTCAGTAATGAGTATTTTAAAAAAAATATAATACTTTACGGTTGTATAATATATATTATAATTTGATTTTTCGAATATACTTTCACAGTAATGTTGAATTGAATATCTTATAACATTGAATATCATAAACACCATCGTGTGCTTGAATATAAAAACACGTTTAGATTAAGAGCAGAAGCATTCACAAAAGTACCTTTTTCGTATCACCAAAAACTTTGATAATTTGTAAAAGTTTTCCAAGTTTGAATATTTTGTTAATGCAAAATTGGCAGCCCTACACGTGACTATGACGCCAGCGGTCGGCCGGCAACGTGACGTCGACCGCGGTCGCCCGCGCCCGTCTCGCCACCACCGGCAGCGACACTCGCCAGTCTCTGCACGCCCGCGGCACGGACAGTGTCGATCCGTTGCGATGTAAACTTCTAAACTAACTCTTGTGTCTACGACGACAGCTACAGCTGCGCGATAGTTCACGTTGTTCCGACTCTGCTAGTGTATCCATAACTTTGTTAAAGTGCTACTATCCGCCCTTATCGGACGCATGTAAGTGATGTTTTTGTGTCACCATTAGTCTCTGGAGGCGGTGCGTTGTATCGAGGCCGAGAAAGGAACGTGAGAGCACATGTGACAAAACTCCAACGAATGTAGAATACAACTGGGAACGTAAAGTAACTAACACACCGGTTGTTGGATATGGTAAATATAAGTGATGACAACTCAACCTGGTGCACTTTGTCAAACGTTACTTTAAGCTCGATTTTGGTATTTATAGTACACCATTTTTTTAGACAGTTTGGTTGCAAGCAACAGGTGTCCCGAGTATGAGGAGACACGTATACGCGCTTTCGATCATTTTTCGATAGTTACCCGCTCTATCTTATCAATTTGGTCTGCCGTTTCCATTTTGCTTTATAGAAAGTGGTGGAACACGTACAAAACGAATAAACTCGCTTAAACACTGGCACGCTGTAAATTCAGTGGAAAGTCATTCTTTTAATTCACTAATTCCATTACTGCCACTGATAGCTCCCGACGCAAAACGTTAGCCCACTTTCATTTAGAGCTCGCTCGTTGCACGCCCGTCATTTCTTTTTATAGAACAAAATAATTCCACTGGTGGGCGGGCGATTGTGTCCATGTTAATTGACAACACAGAAGGCTTTACTCTAATTGTTATGCGTGCACTTCATTTCTACCTACACAAAGCATTTCGTTTGTCACGTTTTAGGTGTGGTTTAGTTATTCCAACATTAGTGTTAATCATACCTGTTTGATTGCTCGGTCTAATTAACATGTTGTTTTCAGAATTGACCTCGAACAAAAATTGATATCGTTATTAAGCTTGTGTTTTAAGCGACATAGTTTTTATGTAAATTAATTTAGCGATGTCTGGCTTCCTCGGTGTGGGCTTATGTCATTGCCAATGTCATTATTTCACGGTCGAAGTTAATAGCAGTGATTATCTTCTCCTTAAGACTTGCTTTAAGTTTTAAATGTATTTTAATGGATGGACGAATTGTTACAACATATATACAGATACGTAGGTACAATTCAATTCGCCTTTAAAAAGGAAAATCATTTGAACAAATTATTTTTAGCTTGTTAAATATAGGTATATTGCTTCATTTGATAATATGGGTTTTAACCTCGTAGTCGGTCCTATCTCTTGAACATCTGCAAAACTAGAACTGCTTTAAATGTGTATGTTTTATTTATGATTTAAATTGAGCATGGTCGTGTATTGGATATTGTTTAATATGAAAAATACAGTCCAGGATTATGATAATTACAGCACCTATTGCCACTTTCTACATAGGTTCTCTTTGGTTTGATAAACGCCCTTTGCTTATTCCACTTCGTGTGGAAAAAGATGTAAGTCACAACCTTTGATGTCTATCATACGTACACACTACATTTATAGCCACTTCAGGAAATAATTTACTTGGGGCTCACGTTAATACTACTTCAGTCTATAGAATGCTAATCACAGCCAGAATATAACTTCCACAATCTCGCATAATATCCTTAAACTCGCCAGTAATTTGTTTGGAATGTTAGTTACTTTTTAACTTTCAATATATATATTTTTGATAATTTTTACTTTACTTATCTCTTATACTACGGCTTATTTCTTTTAATGGCTTAACTTGATAGTTCAAGCTACGGTTTATAAGGTAAAATTGTATGTTTAATAGATTTTTTTGTCAAACAAGGATTATTGAATAATCATAAAATCTCCGTTTGAACACGCGACCTCGATGTTAATTATACGTACAAAAAGCGTTTGTTTCAAATTAAAATACACGCAATAATTTCTACAACTAGTCCAAATATTTGTAATACCAATAAATTTGTCGAGAAGTTAAAACTCCATCAATATTTTGACTCAAAATGTAAACGATGTTATAATAAATAGGATCAGTAAATCATTCGCCTACACCGATATATCATGGCCTTAAACTGGATCAAAAGTAGTACTGTGTATGTAATTTATTTGTTAAAATAATTTATAGTCTTCGGCTTGAAACCTCGGCAGTTTGTTGCGATGTATATAATTACAAGCAGTATAAATTAGATTAAAGTTGAGTAGAAATAACATCAACGAAATATGAAACGAAAATCTTTCAATTTTATTTAAAACTGTCTCCAGCGACTTCGTCCACACGGTATAGCAATTTAATTAGTAGCCTATGTGTTGTTCGTATGACAAACGTATACTAAATTTTGTCATACTTTGAAAATTTGACACGATTACTAGCGTATGACAAAATTCAGAGAGATCCTTTCTGGAGAAACCTGCTTACAAACATCCATCCATCCATCTCAACTTTCTCATTTATATTATACTACCACAAACTTCATGTTTATGCCAGAGTATGTTATATAACTGTATATTGAAATATTCAATAAGTAAGTTACAAAAAGTTGCAAACTTATTGAGTAAATAAGATAAAACTACATATTCAACGAAAACATAACATTTTTCGTCGATGAAAGGTATCCCACATTATATTCCAGACTATGTTCTATATTACTGTGCTAAATTTCAGCAAGATATTTTGAATAATTGCGAAATATAAATATAAAAAGCTATGAATCCATTGGAATTCTTAACTATTTCAGGGATCAAAAGTAGCCTATGTGTTCTTCCAGACTATCCTCTATATCTATGCCAAATTTCATCGAAATCCATTCAGCAGTTTAGGCGCAAACAATAACAAATATCCATCCATCCCATCTAAACTTTCGCATTTACAATATAAGTAAGGAGTAAGATGTCAAGCACAATTGATATTACATGTTTCTGAAGTTTTGTGGAAATATTTTGTTGTGCGTAAATTGTTTCAACATGAGTAACCGTGTGTGAATATCGCGTCATCCACCTGTCCTGATTGTCTGTTAATTGAAGCTAGCCTAAATCTTTGCGTCAACATTTGATATTATACAATTACTTTATATTTATTATACAATTAATTTCCATGATTTATTTTATTGTTTTATTTAAAATATATACAGTCTTTATTTAAGTAGGACGGTTTAAAGTGCATTTATGTTTTGCTGAACTATTGAATGTGGTTATTAAAATAAAAATTGTTACCACAATCTTTCGTCAACTGTGAACACAAAAAGTTAGATATAGTGAAAGGCGACAGCTTTTGTACTATTTTCAATGGTCACCCTGGTCATATTATGTGTGAGTATCAATTAAATTGTTTAAACACTTACATTTTTGACGTTTCCAAATTATTCTACATAATTATTTAGAAAATACCATTAGCTGCCTCTGGAATTGATTAATTTAAAACGGCCTGTTCAGTAAATACTGACATGCTTCAGAAAAAAAAAATTTAACTGTCTAAACATGTCTCGGAATACGTTAATAGCTGTTTGACTCCAATTCAGTGTTACCATGAACAGGAGGCTGCGTGCGCAAGCGCCGTGATTTGTTTGTTAACATTGTCCCTAGTGTGATTTTTATTTGCGAAAATAGATCAAATCTTGCAAATATTGATGTCTTCATTCGACCTTGAAGGTATCATTTGCGACTTTTTATACATCTGTATCGAGCTGCGCATTAAAGACGTCATGTTTCGGTAAACAAACAAATTATATGAGTATAGCGTCTATATCGTAGTGGTATGTTGGTAGGATTATTAATAACTTAACATTTTGATAATGCTGTATATAATATAATTAACAGTACATAGCACGTTAACTCAACGTTTAGCTTAACGAACTTAGCTGTCTATCTTGTACGTGACTGAAACACAAGCAATCTCGTTGCCGGACAGCAATAATCCCAGCAGTGCAGACGTGCCACTGAACATCTTAGCCAAATATGTCGCTTGAGATTAGAACCTCTACGCTTATTTATGTGCACTTTAAACTGTTATTAAAATATAATCAGATTGAGATTAGAGAGATTCATTCAATGTTTTTGCAAAGCCAACATATAAGTACTAATGATCACCTGGTAACAATGTTATAATGAGAAAAATGTAGATAGGTAAAGTCAAAAGGAACTTTTACCGTAAATTTCTAATATCTCCATCAGTACTTTGTGGAAACCATACAAAGGCGACGAAAGATGTGTAGATATAAAATTCATCCAAGAAATGTAAACATTCAAAAGATAGAAATATATAGTAGGTAAAGTAGCACGTCAAGGTAACGAAGTTGTTTCCTAGAAGCGTTGTAACGACGGAGAAGCATGCTCGTTATACTATTGTGGGACTGGCCTCGGCCGACACTTCCTCAAGTGCAGCAATATGCTGCCAGCACTTGAATTGCTAGTTTCACAGATGTATGCTTCTTTAGTCATTGGTTCTTTTAAAAACTTAAGAAATAACTTGTTTATATTGGAGAATTAAAACATATAGAGCTATATTCTTTCTTAAATATAACTCAAAGGACGGTTTCCTGAACCTTCTCTCATTCTTTTTGATAGTTTTACTACAATGAGAAGCTGTGTGAATATGGACGTGAATTGTAATTTCATATGTATGGCAACATCTACTAATTATGTATACAAAGATACAGTAGATTTTACAAGTTATTAAATATTTACGATATAATGTGAATACGTTTGTCTTTTTAATGGAACCAATTTGGTTGAATTTATTTCAGAATAATAAGAATATATCTTGAATAAAAACTTATGCGTTAGTAGTGACACGTATGCAACTTTGTGGATGTTATTAGATATACCGCGCAATGTTATAATCAATACTCTATTATATCGACCAAGGTCTACAGAGTATCAGTATTAACTGCGAAGTTGATTTGATATATTTTACTACTTTAGAATATTTATAGAACGTTGGTTTGTGTTTATTATTACTCCTTCTGCAATGAGAATGTACCATGTCACAAAGATCCGAAGTTCTTGACTTGACAATTGTTATATTTTATCTGAGTTTATGTTATGGTAGGTTTTAATTGCGACAGGGTCATGCCTGTCGCCTATAAACCTGACACATAGGAAATAAACCAATCAATCAGCAGACAATATATGAATCGTGAAATTAGTTGGCGCCTTCCTGATAAACGATGTGTCTCGGGCACGTGGCCCCGATCTGCAGCATACGTCTAATGAATTCACATTGTCTGTCCATAACAAGCCGCGAGTGGCCAGCCGGCTATTGATAGACTAATAACATCCGTGCTCACATCCGAATGCCCTTGCTTATGCACTGTTTATAGAGCCGTGTGAAAATATTTTCAATCCGTTCTTTGTTATCGATGTCGTCAATCTTTCGCAGCGACCGCGCACTCTAGCCACCTTGGAAATTATCGTACGTCCATCTTTGCTCAAATGCCCGTAGCTATAGAATTTTTATCCTCTGCAAAACGAACCAACGTAAAACTTTAGATGTTTCTTGATTAAGATCAAGTAGAAGGATGGACTACATATTACAGGTAGTATGTTAGAAGTCATTTATCACTTCGACATTAAGTGGGCAGTTCTTTTGCAAAAGTATTTTTAACTATAAAAAGTAAACTACCAAACGACTTATTCACTTCTCCATGCATAAAGCTTTATACGGCAATAAGCAGACAGTGTGAATTAAATCGTTTGCATAGTTTGCACATGTGCTGGCAGTCTGGGGTTTA
>JAAOEG020000012.1:1823716-1842620 GCA_011763625.2 Papilio bianor | reverse complement strand
CTTTCAGTGCGTCTCCTCCTCCGTTGATTAAAGGTAGGCAACGCATTTGCAATTGCGGATGTCTATGGGCAGCGGTCCCTTCGCTATTTTAGCGATTTCTGGTGGCCGCTTGCTCGTTTGCTACCTTGTAATATAAAAAAAAAAAAAAAAAATTATGTGCTCAATATTAAATTTAATCTCAACAAAGATTTAAGGACTTGTATCTATATTGAATATTCTTATTAAAGAACAATGTTTTAATACTTGAAGTTAACAACTTTGATCAAGAAACTAGTGCTGTTGCCTCGAAACTTTTAATGATGTACTGAAGATCTTTGTATTGGAACTAACTTACCTTATTAAATTGTGTCATAATGTTACAAAGTTTAAGTTAAATGGTAACTTGGAACTGAACTTATTCTATTACAAATACGACTTATTTATACATTTGTGAATATAACATTTGGAGGAATCTAGTTTCATGTAATCTTCTGTTACATGCATAACAGTGGTAGAGCCACTTTAACATCTTCGCATGAATTGGTCGACTTGCCAGTTGCAATACTACGACCACACAAAAGACAAGCGAGATGTGGAAGCAATTCCCCTTTTTGTTTGAAAAATGTGCTAGCGTGAGTGTGTACCGGAGACATAATTTTAGTCCTTTGTCTCTTTACAACATAGGTTTGGAAATCCTTCTCTTTACGTGTCTCCCTTCTATTAATTAAAGGTCAAAGGAAATTCATTTGCAAATGCGGATGTCTATGAGCAGTGTCCGCTTCGCTATTTTGGCAAATTTCGTTGACCGTGTTGTCGTTTGTCACTTTATTCTATAAAAAAAAACTTACAAAATAAGTTCTAAGACTTTGTCATGAAGTATATCATTTTGCTATCTTTGTCGGAACTGACCTTTGTTAATTTAACATTCACCATCTTGTATCTTGAAAGTTCTATCAATTGATTAAGTGACACTGAAAGCTTTTATTTAAGCATATTATATTATATTTAAGCATTTCCGCTTACGTTTTTTTTCAAATTATACATTTATCTCAGTAAATTTTAGATTTAATTTTATTTCTAAACCCGCACGTTTACACAAATACAAATATACGATTTATGGTATTTGTGGTATGGTAGTTTTATAATAGTACAGTATTGTATTATCTGTGGATCAAAATATGTTTCAGCTCTATATAAAATGAAGAGATAATAAATTAAAGTCAATTTAATATCATCATATAATAAAATCAAAAATAAGTCATTAAAATGTGAAATAACTTCGTTGTAATACAAATAGGAAACCTAGATATCGACACGAGTGCAAATAGCATTGAGTTAAAAATATATTGCGCGTGACATTTTCTGAACAGAATATCATTTCCTTTTACTGATTTAACTTACAAATGCAATCAAGCGACAAAGGTCGGGAAGCGTCGAGAACATCGCCTTGATATTTATCGGAAAATATGATTTTAACATAAGATTTATTTATTTCAAACATTCTCCAATCACATACATTAAAGATCAGTTTTTAAAAACCTCATTAAACATCACATATTTCCCTATTCAAAGTTTACTTTCTTATTTTCAAGATTTGGTAAAACTTTAGAAAAAGGATTAAAAAGGATTTTACAAAGAAGATAAAACCTCCAACATAGACAAATGGATATAATTAAATCTTATTAATACATTTATTAGATGGATCTCCCGAACGGTTCAACTGGGCTAGCTGAAATTTGGCACAATCGCGCGGACAGAGTTGCGGTCAAAAGCTAGTAATAGACATAAAGCGTAAAAATCTATTTAACAGGATGCTTTCAGAGACGATGCTCTCAGTCGATGTAAATTTATTGAAGAATACAACTAAATTACTGAATTTTAATAATTACCCTACATAAATTACAAACGTACAAGATTTTCAGACGACATACAGATATTAAATAGGAGTATTGGTAATGTTAGAATAATATGCTCGTGTTTTGTCTAAAGAAAGAAATAATACACATTTTAAGTACGACCAGTTCGACCTTCAAAACTTCAATGACATACATTTTTAGGCCCGGCTTAATTTTCAAATGGTGTCGTAATATTTGTGTTTATAAAAAATGTTATAGCAATGGTCTATGAACTATTAAAAATAAATTCAATTTCACTGAATAAATGAAAGACAATTTTAAATAAACATCAACATTAAGAGTTCTCCACTATTGTTTTGTTTCGCATCCTTTTATTCCAAAAATAAAATATTTACCTGTCAGACTTGGCTACACGTAATCCATACGATATAAGCAGATTAATGTGCTTTTCGTCATTTCGGCTCCAATTTCTCTCGCCCGTGTTATCACATACGCCCGTAGTACATTGACTTATGAAAGCGTACCGGAAATGAAACTCCGCAACCGCGCAGTGATCCTGAGTAAAAGGTTTGACGAAACAAAACGATCTCATGTCAGTTTGTTGTCAAAAAGCTCATGGTATAAGTGTTTACAAGGATATAACCAAGGATAAGATTTAGAATTCCGTCAACATCAACATTATTTTTCGTCTGTGTGTTATTACTGTCACTTTACACAACAATTCGTGTTTTGTTTAATTTTTCTACTACAATTTTGCGGCAGTGTGCTGGGGGCGTGAAATCCCGTTATAACCTCGTTACTATGACAGCTTTCGGCGCGGCCCTACCGCTCCCGGCAACACGAAAGCTGTAATCAATCTTGTTATGTACAACTACAGCGATGCCTACATCATTCCGTCGAGCCTTTATGGTTACGCGATCTGTCTGTGTCAATTATTTTATCCTAGCAACCGTGACGAAAAACAATATTGTTAACGGATGATTTATTTTGTTCACTTATGTTTTTAAAAGGGACAAAAGAGCTCGGGTCGCCTATATGTAATCCGATGGTCATGGACATCCGCAACATCAAAGAAACTGCAGACGTATCGCCTGCCTTTAAGAGATATCTGCTATGAATTGTCTTTTGGCATTTACTTGAAGCTTAACTATGTAAGAATTTATTGTTTCATCTAAATATCAATGTTTTATGTATGTTATTTACAATCGTAACATGTTATAGAACAAGAAACATCTGCAATTCTATGAAAGGATTTGTCCGTCCAATTCTATTTCCATATAAATATGGAGATGAGCTAGACGTCGACGGTTGGCTGGTCCGCATTACCATAGGTCGAATAACTGCGCGCTTCTCGCCTAGATCACAAATTCTAATACCGTAAGCTACGCTTAATATCAAAGAATATTTCCTCTCTATGTGCTGATATTAAATATTGTAATGACACGTATCCCTTTTTAATCAAGGTTGAAGTCTACAAGAAACAGAACTCTAAATACGATTGAGTTTTTTTTTTAGCTTTGTGCGTATATTTTAAGAAAAGATGCGTAAAAATCTTAAGGCACTTAGATATATTAACCTAATTATTCTAATTTTAAAATGAAACACAAATTAATGAAACTTTTATATACTTTATTTGGTAGACGTACAAAACATCGATATTGCCAATACCAGATTGCGTGGTTCTTAATAAAAATGATGACTTAATGTCTCCGTAATAAATGAATATTACAAAACGTAAAAATAAATTACATTATGAATAACTGTAACATTATACTTATAATATCAATGGTATAACAGATTCAATGTATCACATCGGTTAATACATTGCTGTACAAATACGAGCGACTATCAACTAAGTTACGTATGAAAAATTTGATTAAAATCAAAAGCCTAAACTATCAATTCCATGCTTATGTTATAAAAATTAAGCTGAATTATGAAATTAATTGTATCACACATAGCTTTATCTGCATTTACGTATTTATTGTACATTTTTCACTTATCTTGACCTAATTCGAAATTAGTTATACGATAAAATAAAAATATTATTTTTTCAGAAAACACAAGTGTTCCAAGCTTATCGATAAACATAAAATTATTTTTTTTTAATCAAAAAACGATTTGCATTTGAATCGCACTAACAATGGCACTTCCTGACTAAAGAACGTATCACTATGCGCCTGACGAGCGGCGGTTTTAGGCAAGAAATGAGATTTTGGAAACACAAGAGAAATTATAATTCTTGATCGGGTTCTTCGGCATCGGCCAGTTTAATGAGACCTATGAAGCTCTTCTCGGGCTGCATGAGCGAGTGTCTGTTGCCGCCGGTATTCCTGACGGCGAGCTTGTCGCCGGCGCGAAGGAAGAGGGCGGCGGCGGAAAAGCAGGAGTTAGGCTTCTCGAGGGGCTCAGGGGAGTGCGCCGACTGCGCGCACTGCAAGAGGGTCTCGCGGCCTTCAATGCTGGGATTGGTACGGTGCAACACCCACGATATCACGTCGTGGCTATCCAAGTAATAGATCTGTGGATAGATTTTATCAGATTAGTCGCTTAGAGAGAACAGCCGTTATTCTAAAGCAGGTATTATTAGCGGAGTGCCTTCTTTCTTCTTGGTTGTCTTTTTTCCTTCATGGTCCCACAGACCATCTTGCAATGTCTATTTACTTACCTCTTGCAATCATACTTGACATCAGACTATTAAATTAAGTTATCTTACACTTCCAAATCTGTTGATGCTCAGTTAAGAAGAGACGAAGCTAATATCCATCGAGAACTCTTATAGATTAATTATAACCAACCTGGACATAGACGAGGTAGACGCCGGAGTGGTGCACGTGCACGTGTCCAGCGCGTGTTAGTGTTGGCCGCGGATGCGGGGAGGCCAGAGTCCACGGCGAGGGGTACCACACGTCGTGCGGCGCGTCGTGCGACACACTCACCAGACCATTGCCTATAACACCATATTAACAGATAACAGATGGCTAGATGGATCTAGATGAAATTTGGAGCACAGATAAAATACACCCTGTAACATCAGCTATTTATCTACTACTAGCGACTACTATCCCCCGCGACTCCGTTCGTACTATTTAAAAAAAAAGCTTAACTAGTAGCCTATCTTCCAGACTTTGTTCTATAAGTACATAAAATCTTAGTAAGATATGTTAAGGCGTTGCGGACTTATCGAGTAAATATGTAAATAACAAAAAACTACGTATTCCTTGGAACCGTAACTATTTCCGGGATCAAAAGTGTCCTATGAGTTCTTCCAGACTATCGTATATAGCCCAATTTCATCGAGATCCGTTCAGGGGTTTAGGCTACAAACTACAACAAACATCCATCCATATAAACTTTCGCATTTATAATATTAATAAGATTAAGATTAAGATTCACTAATTTACTATTCGTATAAATTACTATCTAAAACTATCTAAATCTATCTACTATCTTTATTTTTCATATGGCTTTTTAATTGATTTATATTTTTTTTGTAAATAAGAACAAAACGACGGTAATGCTTCAAGTTATAATTGTGTTTTCACTTGTGAAGTTGTAATTGTCTTACCTTTGTAATGTTCATGAATTTCGGGGCTCAGATGGGACGTGTTGCCGTGGAAGTGGGCGGCGATGAATGGTCTCCTGCGGCCTTCCTACATAAAAATGTCCAACTTTATAACGTACAGAAATAACTTGGACATAAAAATGCTGATACAATATTAAACAGTTTACTGCTAAATTGGCATATGGATTGGAGAATAAAATGATGAAGTTTCTTAACATTTAGAGAGTACTCAAAACCTCGTTTATTAATATAAAGCTGTCCTTATTCCCTACGGAGGGTCGGCTCAGTATGTACTACTTTTCCACACATCTCTATCAGTAGTCATATCTGAATTCACTCCCTTCTTACGCATATCCTCTTTCACACAATCCATCCATACTTTTTTCTGTGTTCCGTTTCCTCTACCTTTGTAGTATTGTATTCATTATCATTACTTTCTTGTGAAGTGATCATCATTTCTCCGCATAACATGTCCATACCATACAAATCTTTTGGTGCCCAATTTCTCCATCACTAGCGCTACTTTCAAACCAGACTCATACACTATTCTACTAGTTTTTGTGTTAAATATGATTCTTATAACCATACCCCGTCTTCGCTGTTTCTTGCAGTTCTTGTGACTGTGTGAAGCGACATCTTCTCGGCTATAGACGAGTCTGTGCTCGAAACAAACTTTTTCATTTTGCGTCTGTAACAAGTTATTTTTTTATTAACGTTAAGTTTCTTACATCAGAATCGATATTTTCAAATCCTTTAAAACACGTTTTAAAAATATCAGAGTTTATAAACTTGGAAATTATTGTTCACAATATTGTTATGTCGCAATAGACCTTGATTTCTAAGTTGCGTGGAAGATTTATGTTGTAATATGACCTATATTGTGAACACGTGAGGGATATTAGTCATTTTGTCCTTATTTCCATCTGAATATATTTCTACATCGAAATAAATCTTCCACCTTTTGACGTAATATTTAATACAAATTCGGTGCAAGTAAATTATTTGCGTTTTGTCGAAAATAAAAAAATTACGTTTATAAACCCTACGAGTTCAAAATTTCAAGATATCGAAATGCAATAAGTACTATGTTCGCTTGTATAGTTATTAATTAATTCTAATACAATAAATTTATGAAACACTTTGGTAAATTAATATAAAAACTATATAGCTCTATTTGTGAACTTGTATTCTACGTTATCTTTATTAAATGACCTGAAGCAATGAAAAAATATGTACTGAGTGAGATTTAAATTATGATATTAATCTCTTTGAAAGCGGAGCGAGCGTTGGCTTATTAAAAAAGGCTCCGCTTCGCTATAAAGAGGAAAAAATATAACAGAATTGATATTTATAAAAGGCTTATAATGAAACACGACGATTTTGGATGGGTAACTTTTAAGGTAAAAATCAACTTAACTGTAAAGAATTTTTTGGTGACCAATGGAGAAAGCAATATAAGCTCTAAATTGAAACTCAGTGTCGGTTTTAGCTCTACCAGCACCATGGGCGGGAGATATACTATGCCCAATTTTTTGTAACATGACAAGGGGGGATGTGAGCGCAATCCACAGACCTGTGGCGCCCCTTTGTCAGCCGCCCAAGGCGGTTGCCCTACCGCCTGCTACCGTAACGTCTGTAAACTTAGTCTTAATCAATAGAAGCAGAATATCTTTAATTTTCTCTACGATGTACAAAGACTATATTATCAACAGTACATTTTACAGAAAGCTTCTATTTTCACATTTATTCTTTTATTTTGTTATTATAATTTATTTCATTTTTTTTCAACGGTTTTTATCCATAATGTTCACAACAAATAAGTCTATTATTGACAATGGCTTTTTCTTATTAAATTAAAAAGGAAAAATAGTTTGAGCCTTAGACCTAAGAATGTCATTAAAAAGACCCATTAATTAGTCGTTGTCGGCATTAACATTAAATTAATTTAATATAATTCCATTGGATAAAAATATCTATGGAATATAGTTGGTAAGGAACCCCAATCTTTTATTATGATAAGTGTGCGAAGTTCGTAGATAAATAACTTTTATGTGATTACTTACGTTACTAATGACGTGTTTTATTACTTGGATCGCAAGTTTGTTATGTTGAAACTATTTTTTGTTATTTTTTAAAACTAAAATGATTGTTTATTGTAAACAGTTAACCAGCAACAGTGGACGACGCTAGCAACAATAATATCTGTTGCGCGAATAGGTCGGCTAGCCCACCGCGATACAACGACCGCACAGATTACTGGTGTCAAGTGGAAGTAATTCCTCTTCCATTTTCCATCCTTTTGTAATAAGGAACGGATGGGAAGGGGAAGTCAATTTGACACAGAAGGGGCTGCATAGGAAGAGGAATTGTTATCTTTCTGTGATACTCCTCCTCCGTCCTAGATAGACAACGCATCTGCAATTGCGGATGTCTAGGCAGCGATCGTTGCGCTATTTTGGCGAATTCAGATGAGGAATTGTTATCTTTCTATGATACTCCTCCTCCAACCTAGATAGGCAACGCATCTGCAATTACGGATGTCTACGCAGCGATCGTTTCGCTATTTCGGCGAATTCAGATGGCCTCTGGTTAGTCATTTATTAATCATCTTTGTGTGTACCTATAATTTATATCTGTGTAATATTGCTAATCGTTTATATTTTGAATGTGAAATTAGTAGGAGTGTAATTTACTTGGCAAATGTTAAAATGTCAACTGGAAATACCTATTCACTGGTTACCGTATTGGTTATTAATAAGCACGTGACTGCTTTGTTTTTTTTTAAATGATAACATAATAACCTTAAACAAGGTTAGGTATACGGTTGTAGATTAATATTAGCTTATAATTTTCCTAAGCAATAAATAAATAGGTAAATTCTAGTATTTATCATATATAAGATTACTCGTATTCTGCATACATGGATAAAAACTATAGTAAATACAGCCGCGTATGTGTGCGTGTCAAAATGTAATCCAGCACTAGTTGACACGTTGAAACCAGATACTTGTGGTCACATGCCCTAAGTAAGTATAAATACATATTGATGCGATGTGTGCGAAGTTTAGTTTTTTATTTATATATATATTATCTTTATCTATGTACATATTATAATGTATATACTAGCTTTTATCCACGACTCCGTCCGCGTGGTACTAAAGAAAATTCTTATACGTAACCTATGTGTTATAAAAGTCAGTATTCTATAACTGATACATTCTAATATTATACTATATTTTTCAGCGCCTTCGTCTGCATGGAATTAAAAATACTTTGTAGCCTATGTGTTTTACAGACTGTGTCCACTTATGTCATTCTTCTTCTGTGCCAAATTTCATCAAGATCCGTTAAGCCGTTCTGGAGATACCTTTTAACAAACATCCATCCATATCAACTTTCCCAGTTATAATATTAGTAAGAGATCACTACATAGTATAAAACAAAGTCGCTTTCCCTGTCTGTCTGTCCCATGACTGCTTAAATCTTTAAAACTACGCAACGGATTTTGATGCGGTTTTTTTAACAGATAGAGTGATTGAAAAGGAAGGTTTATATGTACAATAACATCCATTAAATAGTGGAGAAATACTGTTATTTTTTAGGTTTCTTATGTGATGTCGTAAATAATTGCATTTTTTCCGCTTATATTGCAACAAACGCATGCTGAACCCTACGAGATTTATCAGATTTATACTCGTGCAAAGCCGGAGCAGGCCACTAGTAAGATTATTAATTTTTCACTGTATTAATAACGATATGGCAGGTAGTTTGACGAAGGTGATTAAGGTCGATCGATAGTGCGTTCACCTGCCCCGCCCCACACATACTAAGAGTGCATTATAAATTTCCTTTGTGTCTCATTCTCTTACTCGTCCTTTGAGCTAGCCTATGGTGTTGCTGGAAGTACAGAGTGTACAAAAATATGACGTTGCATTGATTTGTTTCTTTTAATGAACTATTATTTGTTTCGTAGAGTCAGTTTCTCTTTACTTTTGATGTGCCATTATTCTCCAGGTACAGAATTATCGTGTATATTATAATCTTTAATTACTGTTTTTGGGGTTTATAAGCCGTAAACTAGTTGAGACAACATTTTTATTATGTAGTTTCAACCTCTTTCGTAATACATCCTCTTAATTTGGACACTATTAGGTCCTTGTAGTTATTGTTTTGTTTATTTAAATAGCTTCAGTGGCTTAGGGGTGAAGCATTTGACTTGTAATCTGCTGGTCCTGGCTTCAAATCCGGCAATGTTATGTGTATTTTGGATTTTGGACCTGTGTACCTTTATACGACGTTCTTACAGTGAAGAAAAAGATGAGAAGAAGAAGAGAAGATGAAGATTGTAAAATGTGTTATAAAAATCCTTCTAGATATCTGTATTTTTATGTTGATTCTTATGTACTAACCGTTCATCTGACTTGGAGACGATTTTCGGTACTGGCATTTCAGCGATGGCGTCCGCCGCTGCATCAGGGAACACGCTGCGCTTCACTCGGACCTCTTCTGCTGCTGCCTTGGTCGGTATCTTCATCGTTGGTAAATCTGTAACAAATTAAATTATGACCAGTCCATTATAAAATTAAATGTACATTATATAAAGGAGAGAAGAGAAAGAAAACAAGTTACATCATATACCAGTACTCACCAATGTCGGTTAGCTCTGGATTCTCGTTGAGTAGCCGCTTGATCTCCGTAATGTTGGGGATAGGGATCTGTCTCTCTTTGTCCGCAGGCAGCACCGCGTCTGTGAAATCCTCTGGCTTCAGCCGAACCATGTTTGTTGTTCCAATCTAAAATGATAACAACTAATTTAGTTTTCTAATTTTTAGCAGATCAGATTAACAAATTGGCTAAACGAATATATTACTAATTAAGAAACTACTAATTAAAAATTAATTACTGCAAAAGCTTTTAATGCAAAGATAAAATAGATTTTTTTACAAAGGACAATCCGA
Organism: Papilio bianor; assembly: GCA_011763625.2. Taxonomy (NCBI): domain Eukaryota; kingdom Metazoa; phylum Arthropoda; class Insecta; order Lepidoptera; family Papilionidae; genus Papilio; species Papilio bianor. Next base: position 1,832,262 of record JAAOEG020000012.1, on the reverse strand, counting down.
GGCTTGAAGTAATTAAGATCATTAGTTTTGCGGCAAAAGTCGAATTAAAAGCAAAACAAAACGCGTCGTAAATGCTGTCAGCTTAATTATAATTAAATATTTTGAACAAAAAGTATCTTGTCAATCTAAAAAGACTAAAAGCAAAAGTGCAGCTTGTATTTCAGTAATTTGATCGCTATCTGTCGTGTGCACATGCGATAAATGAAATAAATTGACTAATTTTAGTCTTCTTTCCCTTCTCACCCTTATTTTACAAGAAAAGGATGGGAAGGGGAAGTGGACTTGACGGAGGAGAATAATAGGAAGGGGAAATATTCTCTTTCAATGCGTCTCCTCCTCGGTCGATTAATGGTAGGCAACGCGTCTGCAATTGCGGATGTCTATGGGCAGCGGTCACTTCGCTATTTCAGCGATTTCAGGTGCTCGTTTGCCAATTTGTAACATAAAAAAAATGAAACGAAAAGTGTAAATGGAATAAAGAAAATATAAAATGTAGCATATTACATGTTTAGAGAATACTCGTAAATATTGAAAAAGTTGTATTAAATCGAACATATTCTTAAATATTTAATTAATTTTTTAAACTAGAAAATTGTAGAAATAGAATGAAATTTCGAATTGCGCAGCATAGATTTTGGTACGTTTGTAAATAGATTTGTGTTTAGCACGTGATATCACAAATTGAGTGGTCGGCTGCAAATGTATGCATACGTAACGTCCAAACCGCATTTGCGTCATCCCGCAATTCAATCTATGAATCGCCATTGAATAGCCACAAACAGAAGCCAGGTGTCCCACTATCTATTTTCAGATTCAATAACTTCTCAATGAATCCACACTAATATTATAAAGAGGAATGATTTTATTTCTACGTTTGTGACGTATAGACTCAAAAACTCTTCGCCATTGAAGTGATGCTTTTTAAGTAAGCCTAGAGAGCCACTAGTATGCAATATTCTAATCAACAACAATGCATATAATAAAATTGGAGTGTCTTCTGTCTGTTTGTCTGTCTGTTTGTTCCCGCTAATCTCTGAAATGGCTGGACCGACTTTGACGGGAAGAAATAACTTAGGCTACGTTTATTTTAGAAAAAATCTTTTATTTTAGAAAAAAAAAACGCGCGGACGGAGTCGCAGGCGACAGCTAGTCCATTTTTAAAAATAAAACTAATTGAGTCATATTTTAAAATACCTGGGAGTTTTATATCGGGATGTCTTTGGAATCGAAGATGAGTTTGTAAAGAAAGAAATAATTGTCAAAATTTTATTTCTATTACCCTATGAAAAGGTTTTATTAATATAATTTTGAATAAAAATATATACGACTGAATAAGTCGTGTCATGTAGGAAGTAATGTAAACTTAGAATTATAATTATTGTATACAGTTAGCTACGTTTTATCTTATCAAAAGGTCAAAGAGAATTAAACAAAGATTCAATTTTTAATTGAAATTACTATTTTGAATCTGCAATGTTTATTTTCGCAGAGATAATATCATACTCAGAATAAGATCAAGGAGTAATACATTTCAAAGGATTTATTTTTCAACTATACAAATGTATAAAATAGCTATTTTTTTAGGCAAAGATCAAAAACGTATACTTAAGTAAAGGGCTGTTAAATTTGTTTATAGAAAAAGTAATCAAAAATGTATAAAAGTTATGAAAGCCCTTGTAATAGTTGATGCTGGCAACATACCAAATCGACAGAAGAAAAAAAGAGACACAGTTTTGACTAGAACAGTTGATTAGCGACAAGTAAAGTGACAAGACCTCTCTTGCTGATAGTTTAAGTCACAGTATTTCACAAGAGTAACGACTAAAGTTTACTATAGTACATTATATTCTACTTCTAGTATTTGATACTTTACCTTGGGACCTTGCTTATAATAATCCGGATACCAGTCCCCGCTTTCCGCGTCCTCGTCACCATCATACATGTCTTCATCATCGGCCATCTGAGCGTCATCCTCCAGCACCGTCAGACCGTGCAGTTTATTCAAAGGCGAATAGTTTCCCTTCTCCTTGTCAGACTCTTTGACGTCATCACTTTTATCAGTTGCGACTGTTATGTCCTCGACTAAGTTACCATCTTGATCCTCGTCCGCATATATCTGTGAAGCAAAAGTTTTATTTTCAAAAAATCTGTTACCTACAGAAACATGTAGATTCGAAATGATAATGTGCCTTAGAAACAAAAATGATATTTGTTTTTTAGATAACACAAAATTAAATAAAAATAATTAATTAACCAAGAGGTAATTAATGAATATGATTTGTTTGTGCATAATTACCACTTTCGTACTAATTAATTTATATTTATACATGTAATAAAATTGGAGTGTCTGTTTGTAATATTGAAATAACCGTTTTTTACTACATGTACATATATGAATATATATACGGTACATAAACCAAAAGTACGTTTTTTACAATTTTTGTCTGTCTATCTGTCTGTCTGTTTGTTCCGGCTAATCTTTGAAATGGATGGACCGATTTAGACGGGACTTTTATTGGCATGAAGCTGATAGAATAAGGAATAACTTAGGCTACGTTAATTTAAAAATAAATTGTTTTATTTTAATGCGGACGGAGTCGCGGGCGACAGCTAGTCTAAAATAAATGATAATGATAGTTTTGTTGTATTCAAAAAAAGTGTTTGGTAAAAATTAATTCTTATGATTTCTTAGATGACAATGACAATATCAAGTTTTATACATGTTAAGTAGCTATGTTTATATCGCTTCTTTTTTCGTAATAAACAAATATGTTAATAAATAAATTGTTTCCAACAAAAGCTTGTCCCTATCCCTACATATTATGCAGAATCACGTCCAAAGTACGCAGGTAAACAATACCCCTCGAGATTTCATAGAGCCAAAATAAGTTAAAGAGGATTTTGTAGGATTACATTTTAAATTATCTTGACTTTACAATATTAATTTATAATCATTTATATTCTTATTATTCATATTTTTCATTCATATTATAATTCATTTATATAAAAAGATAGGAGAAGAGATATTATTGGTGAGAGTAAAAACTTAAACAAAGGAATATGTTAGTCGTAAAATGCAACGTTTTTGATGCAACGTTTTTATGCATTTAATAGAAATAGCACGTAAATTAGAAAGTAAACGATAATCTTACTTTTAATATAAATGCAAATTTTAGATGGATGTTTGTTTGAAGTTATTTCCAGAACGGCTCAAAAGACTTCGATGAAATTTAGTGTAGATATCGAATATAGTCTGGAAGAACACATAGGATACTTACTAAGCTTTTATAATCCCGCGCGGACGGTGTCACGGGCAATAGCTAATATAAGATAAGTAAGCGAATGATTAAGGCATCTAATAGCAAGGGTAAGTAATTAGAGCTGTTATTTTTATGTCGATCTAGAGTCCATATAAAGTATGTCGTAATGGAGATATAAAGGTTTCGAATAAAGAAATATGAGAGTATACTTTGTCAGCCCGTCATTTAACACAATGGAGCTAACAAAACACGATCTGGAATATGATACTTGTTTACGAAGACAGCGTACCTAATATTTTTATCACACATGTAGGTAATATTTATTTTAGTCGAGTTAGTGACGCAATATAGATGATAAATATGATTACGCTTTATTTTTATTTTACTTAATAAATATAAAAAACCGAATAACAGTTGTTATCTTTCTAACATTATTATTACAACATATTAACGCCAAATTTGGCCTCCAATTTAGTACCATTAGTAAATTAAATCTAATGATCATTAAAAAGCATTCAATAATACTTTAAAGTAATGTTTTAAGCGTTACTAATTAACTTTTTTTAGCTGTTAAATAAAAAAAAAGGTTAAATATAATGTTCATTACCACGAAGCAATAAATTCGATCTTCGAAATACAAAACCGACGAATAATAACACAAATTACCATCACATAATTTTGCTTTCTTGTTCTCTCTAAAATTTTAAGCAACAGAAATGAATGAAAAACTCACATTAGGGTTGCCAAAATTTAAAACTTGATTATATATCTGACATTTGTAGCCATGCTAAAAATACAGTACGTTATTGATATCAAAATGCTAAATGATTTAAGTATGATAAGGAATTGGATAAGATGGCTTACACACTGCTGCTAATCTTGGAACCCTAAACCTAGTAATTCGACTAAAAAGGAAGTATGCCGATGATATTAACACCTAAAAAACTTTACATATTTTTCACTCATTATTTAAAAGCAAAAGTTTAGATAAATTTTTATGCTTGAACTGACCCAAACGAATTCGTCACATCGTCAACAAAGGTAAATGTAATAATTTATAAAATATCCCATCGATGGTATTAAATAATTCGCCAAATTATAAATTGTATTGGAAAGTTTGGTAACATATTATTTTCCAACAAATACGGTTTTATTTTCACTTGAAATAGCCCGGCAACCCTACATTCCGCAGTGTCCAGGTTGAAACCCAGCAGGCATTAAACGATTTGCTTTAAAAATAAATCTGTAACCGTTTCATTTGATAGCAATCCGGAGCGAGGCTGAACTTTTATGTTCCGAGCACACTTTATTGAATTTATTATTAAATAGAAAGAACATTTATTACAGACGCATGTAAAAATCAAACGATTCGGCGCCATTAGTTTTGTTTTCGCAAGATTATCGCCTCTTAAACATGCATTCTTCATGTTTATTGATATTTAATAAAATACAAACTCTGTCTATAGATTTATTTATTACAGATAAACCAAGGTTAATATATATATGTAACTTTTATCTTTCAGATAATTCATAAAATAAGTAAATAAAACATTACATGTATAGTGAAATATTGATATTTTTTTATTGTGTAACAACTTTAAAAATTATTAGCCGTGGAACCTCAACCATATTGTAATGTAATCTACAATACTATGTCATAAGCAAGTTTTAATTTGTACAAACAAACAACCTAATCATTTCTCCGAACATATATTAACGTATTACTCATAGAATGTTCGGCGAATTAAGATAACGTTGACGTTGAAATCGTTCACAAAGTAAATTAATATTTATTTTATTTAATAGTTACTTAAATAAATAATCTGTTGCTTTTAATAATATAAAGATTTATTTTTAAGATAATTTTTAAGATTTATTTAATTTTTTCCATTTCGTAACGAAGATAAGCTATTTCCGTCGAGGAATTAGACAATCGGGTCCCCAATAAATTAATTTCCCCAGCGAACTGAGAATCCGATAAGATTGAGGCAACGGAATTTATCTTACAAATAAACGTTTCAACTTAACGAGTTCCGAAACGTAGAACAAAAGCATGTTACAATTTATATTCGTAATCTGTTTGAAATGTCTAATTTGGTTGTGACAGCCGGCACGTTACAAGTCTATTTATCAAACGACAGTATCCAGTGGTAAAAACATTTAGACAGGTCAAACTAAGAAAAAAGTATTTAAAAATAATCTTACTTCTTACTACTATTATAAATGCAAAAGTTTAGGTGGATGGATGTTTGTTAGACGGTAAATCTAGAACCTATCCACGGATTTCGATGAAATGTTGTTTTTTTTAAATTCCGCACAGACGAAGTCGCGGACCAAAGGTATTGTAATATCTATATTTAATTCAAAAGTACTTTTGTTAGTTTTCAAATGTAATTAATTGTGATTACTAGTAAAACGAAGTACGAATTGGATTTCAAAACATGGAAAAGTATTGTGAATAAAGAAAAAAAGATTAAATAAGTCTTTACATTAGGTACTTACAATAAACCTCTAAGTCACCGTATAAAATTATAATATAATTTATAAATTATAAATATGTAATTCTACAAATGTTCTCTTTCGGTAACTGTAAAGTCTGAACCAGTGACACAAATAAAGGATTAAATGCGACACATTTACCCATATGTTACTGACCACAAAAGCCATTTAACTTTTACTTAAGAGCATAAAAACAACATTCATTTTAAAATTGCATGTCAGTCAAACGTGACGGCGATATATGATTACTTGTCACATCTTTTAGCCTCATTTGGAACAGACTGCCACATCTCATATCAAATATTTCTGCGCCATACGGTCACGTATTTTCGGAGTAAAGAAACGTGTATGTTGTCCGCTTTCAATAAAGTTCAATATATTAACGTTATGGATAGTATCTATAGTCAAAAGCAATAACGATAGCATATTGATGGTGGATTGAACGAACTTTTATTATTTTCGCAAATATTAATGTAATATCTCCTTGTCTGCGAATTAAATAATTAAGATTAGGACGAATAAAACAATTACCGTATCGTTTTACTAATATTATTAATGCACATGTTTACATCGATGGATGAATGTTTGTTTGAAAGTATCTCCAGAACGGCTCAACTGAGATCTAAATGAAATTTGGCACAGATAGAGAACTAGTCTGAAAGAACACATTGTTGCGGCTCTGGGGCTATGTGGCCAGTACGCAGCCCACCTTTTTGGCTTGTTTTTTATTTTTAATTGTTTACTTTTATTTTCTGATATTTTGTCGTTTTTTGTTTTTATAATTACAATTTTTCATCTCGTGTAGCAGAGCATTGTTTTATTTTTATAACATATTTTACGTGCATTAAATTTATATCATTATTTTACATAAAAGTTTTAACAACAACAGCAACACACTGTGCAACACACACAGACTTACTAAGTTTTTTTTTAATTCGGCGACTGCAGTCTCGGGTAAAAGCTAGTATTTCCATAAAGCAAGTCGTCTTGCATATGGGTATAGGTTACCAACAGCTTGTCCTATACACTATTTACTATGAGGAAAGTTTTTTTTATGTTTGTGACGAATAAATTCAAAAAGTAGTGGACCAATTTAAAAAAATCTTGCACCATTATTATGCTACATTATTTCTTAGGAACACAGGTTTTATTTAAAGTTGTTATAAAATGTTAAATATACAAAAGTCTTCACGATGCTGGGGCGGACCGCTAGTCAAATTGATGATGTGCAAGCTGGATTTCTTATGAATTCGTGTGCGGTTTGAAATGGTTTATTTTTAAAGACGTGCAAGTTTTTTTGTTAAGATTTGTTTTTCAATCTCGATAATTTCTCATATCATAAATGCTTTGATATATTGCTCGCAAAGTGCGTATACTAATTTATCAATATCATTGTGTGTGTGTGTGTGTATTTGCAGTTAATAATTTTTGTTGTATAATACATTTAGAACCGTAAACTTCAGTGTGTAATAAATAATAAATAAATATTTCTGTTCGGAATATCTTTGTACTTTTTAGATAGAAATGTCTTCTGAATTTGATTTTGGAATGATGAGTAAGAACGAAAGGTTAAAAATAACTCATTATACATCAGAACTCTTTTCGTGAATTTTTGTTTAATATTTTTTCTCCCCTTGGAAAGTGGAAAAATCAAATAAATCAAAAATTACAGTGGTAAACGCCAGCAACAACAACATCTATTGCACGAATTGGCTCGTCCGGCGTAATCTTGACCTCACAGAAGACGGGCGTGAACTGGAAGTAATACCGTGTTTCGTCTGACGAGTGTGGTGCCGGAGGCCTAATTTTAATCCTCTTTCCCTTCCCACACTTTATAAGGAAAGTATGGGAAGGGAAAGTGGATTTGACGGAGGAGGGGGTGCATAGGAAAGGGGGATACATTCGTGTGTCACCGTCACCGTCAATTATAGGTAGGCAACGCATCTGCAATAGCGGATGTCCATGGGTAGCGGTTCGCTTCGCTATTTTAGTGACTTAAGGTGGCCGCTTGCTCGTTTGCCACCTTATAATGTAAAAAAATTAAGTGATTTATACGTGCCAAAGGTACCATATTTACTTAACATAACCACAACTCGTAATGTTTTACTGTACACATACTAAAACAAATTTAATGTGTTTGTTTTGATAAATGTATGTATCCGAAACTTGGTGCGAGTATTAAAAGCAAATAAAACGATTGACGCGCGTCGTATCCATCGACGGCCGTTCGATAAGTTATTCGCGCGCGCGTTCGCCTGTTTGCGCTTTTTATTTACAGTCCATTTCGAGATTTATACGATTCTTTTGCTTCGATGAACAATCGATGTGTAAATAAACTCATTTGGACCATTATCAAGTACAGAGGCGGACTTGGGAATACATTAAATGGCGGGATTCTTTACGTCTTATGGATTTCAAATGCATCTCATTTGTACAAGAACACTTATGGTGTCTCTGTTTTTCCAAAGGAAACAACAGTGATAGCAATATTGTCGTAGTGCAGGTGTAACGAAAATGGAGATTCTCATTAAGATGTAGTGCCTATACTTGTATATAGTTTTTTAATATTATTTACTTTGTATACTATTCTCTTTTTAAGTATGATACACTGTTGATTTTAATAAACTCCATAAGTTTGATACTATCAAAGTTGTAATGTTTTAAGCTTAGATTATGTTGTCAAAATTAAGAGTTAACTTTCTACAATGTAATTTTTTTTTTATAAAATAAGCGGGCAAACGAGCAGCGTGAACACCGAGGTGATCATCGACGCCCATGGACATCCGC
>JAAOEG020000012.1:1792029-1823616 GCA_011763625.2 Papilio bianor | reverse complement strand
CGAAACTGAACGTCATTCGATATGTCAACGCCGAGAATACTGATACTGGCTGAGGCAACCAGGGGAGTGCCCTCGAAAAGAAGATCCACGACAAAGGGTTGTTTTGTACTTATTCAAACTACTTCTAATTTCATATCGTTTGTATTTGAGTTACAGTGTATATTGAAGACAGACGTGAAGTGGAAGTAATTCCGCGTTTCGTATGATGCGTGTGGTGCCGGAGGCCTAATTGGAATCCTTTTTCTCTTCCCACACTTTTCTTCTAAAGATAGAATGGGAAGGGGAAGTGGATTTGACGGAGAAAGGGGCTTAAAGAAGGGGCCATACACTCTTTTCGTGTGTCTCCTTCTCCGTCAATTAAATGTAGGCAATGCATCTGCAATAGCGGATGTCTATGGGCTGTGGTTTATAAAAAAAATGTTTCGTTATTGAATGCGGCCCTGAACGCCAGCCACTAAATCACAGTTTACAATCGTCACTCTTTGTTTTTTCGGGCCACTGCGTTCGGGATCAATGAACTAAAGATCAAAATATTTATATTTTTGTCGAATACATAACTCGCTTCAGCTGTGACTCGTTTACAATTTGAAAATACGAGGAAATATCGCGAAATGACCCGTGTTTGTTAAATGATCGTGAAGTAGGAAGATTAATTTGATTTGAGGCAATTTGCTGGTCGTTAGGTCTAGACGACCTGGAAACGCTGTTAAGCGCGACCTATCACAGACTGTAATTGAATGGAAGCACGGGCTTGATATCCTTTTTAATCTTTCCATTTTCGCAATAAAATCTCACTGACACTGAAAGAACAACAAATTAACTTTAACAAAAATAAGTAGGTAATATTAATTTCGTTCTTCTTTTAACTTTAAAGAGATTGATTTGATTAAATGCATTAAAAATAGATAGCAGGCAATTCACTTTTGCGTCCACATAAACTTCGTTTCGTATATCTGATTTCTGTCAAATTGTTGAGCGACCCAATTTTCACAGAGTTGACTTACTAGGTCAACATAAACGCAAACTAGATTAAATATTGAATTGGGTTATGGGTTTTTTTGTACTTTCACATCTGAACAAATTTTATGCGAGATTTTTTTAACCACACGCATTTGCACACCAATTGGTCGTAAAATAAGATTTCTTGGTATCTTTAATTGAAAGATGACTTCAAACGACCAACGTCTTCAATGAATTGGAAAACTATTTATTGATTGTAAAATTACTGAACCAAACGCTCCAGTAGATCTTTACATCTTACTCCTACACTCCGCTTCACGTAAATTGCTTAAAATTTTTTTTATTGTTAATTAATTGGGACTGGGCTTTTAATTCTTAACATTGTATCCGTAAAAAGAATTTGTTTTTTTATTTCTAAACTAGCTGTCGCCTACGACTCCGGCCGCACGTTCTTTTTCTAAATAAAGATTTTTTTCTAAAATAATCGTATTCGTAGCCTAAGTTACTCCTTATTACATCACCTACGTGCCGATAAAAGCCCCGTCAAAATCGCTCCAGCCATTTCAGAGATTAGCCGGAACAAACAGACAGACAGACAGACGAGCAGACAGTTATTTTGGTGTATGTATGTACCGTGTATATATTCGTATACATGTAGTAAAAAACGGTTATAATGATTACATTAAAATAAAACTAATAGTAGATCATTAAAATAACATGTGGGTAAAGATATGCCATAGTAGTTGATACAATGCAGTTCGACATTTAATAAAAATAGCTTTCGCCATTACAGCGGCAATATTTCTTGTATAAATAGCGACGGCTGACATTTCCTTCCTAATATTTAACCTCGTTTCATTTCATGATGGACGTTACATCTATGGCGCTAGTTAAAATTAATGCGAATGCTGTTTTACAAAATATCATCTTATTTTAATCGTTAAAGAAAAAGTATAAAAGAACACTATGATACTACAAAAGACCGAGTATTTCCGAGTAATTAAGATAATTTTAAATGCTATTTACTAAATACATAAAAATGTAGGTTTTTAGATACACTCGGTTGACCCTATAGCCGCCCTCTTATATACATTGGAAAATTCCATCTAGGAAATTGGCACCTTTAATACTCAGTTTACCTTACGAGTCCTAAAATGTAATCACGTTATAAACAGGCGCAGCTGGTGTACGCTGGGCCGAAGCCAATCCGGTTACCGTTTTTATAATGATTCTGAATGAAACATGGATGTATGCCAGAGATCACTGCCCAGTGTTTATTTAATTTAATTTGTTTTAAAATACACCTGTGTATGTAAATAAAATTACATGGAAACTTACAGTAAGCTTTGGCTCAGCAATATCAAGATTTTGCCTTAAATTGTCATTTCTTATATAAACACACACATTCAATGAAGGTAGACACGAGCAACAACATCTATTGCACGAATTGGCCGGCTTGCCCAGTGTACCACGCCCACACAGAAGACGGGCGTGAAGTGGAAGTGAGCCCACGTTTAATTAGAGTGCGTTCCGGAGCCCTAATATTAATCCTCTCCCCTTTCTCACCCTTTTCTTATAAGGGAAGGATGGGAAGGGGGCGTAGATTTGGCGGAGGGGACGCATGCGAAGAGGATTCTCTTTCAGTGCGTATAGCAAACGCATCTGCAATTGCGTATGTGCATATGCTATGTGTAGGGGTCACTTCGCTATTTCAGCGATTTCAGGTGGCCACTTGTACGTTTGCCAACTTGAAATATTTAAAACAAAAAAATAGACATAGACTCTACTAAGTTTCCAAGTAAGTGACCGAAAAGACCGGTCGTAAAAAGTAAGCCCAAACATTAAGGTTTACAAAACCTTGTGCGTCGAACTCATGTAAGTGGGATAAGGCCACGGAGATGATTAGACTCTTGTTCCAACTTAATCAACGGCTTTATAGTACAACGGCAAACGTTTTCATTTCTAGTTGGTTTTTATTTATAAAAGCTTGCGTGAGTTACTTTAGTAACTGTACGTCATAATATTACAAAAATAAACATATAGCGATACCGAGCAAAGAACATTGAGGTGTTTGCTAATATATATTTTATGTCAACATTACAATTTTGTAATCTAACTTAACCGTAATTTTCCATACACAGAGAACTTTCACAACTATTTGAATTTTTAATACGATTTACAAACACGACTAACGCAAGTCTAGCCATTTGAAGCCATATTAGGCTGTTTGGATCTAGTCTAAGTCCTAATAAGATTTAAATCTATAGAGGAGCAAAAGCAGTAACGAAAATAAAACGATCAAAATAAATGATATAAAAGATGAGACATTATTTGAATATTCGTTTACCGTTATTACGTTAATACAGCGTGGGTGACATCGACGATATCGAAAACAGGTTTATTGCACGGAAAAAATATCGTGAAAAACAATTTATTGGAAAATAATCAAAGGTTCGTAACATAAAATTGTAAACCTGTGGTATTTTTAATATTATAATGTTGCAAACGAGCTAGCAGCTATCAGGATTCGCCCAAATGGCGATGAGCCTGGCCATAGCCATCCGCAATTGCAGATACGTTATGACCTCTGATCGACGAAGGAATAGACGTAAGAAAAAGACGACAGAAAGAGAGCGTATCCCCTGTCTTTGCGTCCCATTCTCCGTCAAATCCAATTCCAATCCTTTGTATATAGTAGGTAGTGGTACAAAGTACATGAACGCTCGAAGGTACTAAAAATTTTGGCAGACCTGAAGTACTATGTAGTAAGCCATGTTTTACTACTATTAGATTTTTTTTTTAAATTAATGTAATGGGCAAATAGCAGCGGGAACATCAAGGTGATCGAATCGACCACCATGGACATCCGCAATACCAGAGCAACTGCTGATGAATTGATATTATTATTTGCCTTTTAAATTTTATAAAATGTCAAATGAAGCGGTCGATTAATGGTGGAAATAGGTACTAAACAGTTTTTACCACATATAATCTTAAGTAAGTGAGCGTGAGTTTTGTATTCGTTTTGGTAAAAATTACACACCTGCTACGCGTAATTACACACCTACGTAGTTTGGTAATGTTAAAAGAGTTACATGTAAAGAAATTTAATCAGATTCATCATTTATATTCTATAAGTTCATTAAAATATTTAGTACCTACAGATATTAAAGGAGTTTTGTACGTGTAGTCTATATCAATGTCTCAGAGGACAAATTTCATAATACCTCTGCGAGTCGGCAGTCAGAACACGTCGCCGGCAGACGATCCTCCCATTCCTCCACAGCGAATAATTTATCGAGATATTTCTGAATGAGAAGCGAGGATTCTCGAATAATTGATTCCATTCGATTCGACGCGATTAATCGATTCCATAATTAAAAACTTTTATGTTTTATCAATGGCATACGGCGTGTGAAGAAAATAATGTTTTATGCAACAGGATGCACGACTGCATTTATGTTTTCAGTAGAGATCACTCCGGTTTTTAGAACACACAAGAAGAATCTTAGTCTTTTGATGAATGCCATAGTCTTAATTTATTAAATATTATTGAGTTATCGAACAAAATATGTTCGAATTATTGGTTAGGAATTTAATCTGAGGATCTAAGAGGATCTGAGGATTTAAGATGAGAATTTAAACGAGGATCTGCCATTCTTAAGGAATGAGTAATCAAAAATGGAAAGAATGTTTTTAATAACAACTACGTTATTTTTTAAATATCCGAAATATTTTTTTTAGCTATTTTTTTTTACTTTTAATTTTAGACAAGTAATGTTAGCTTATTTGTTTTTTTTTTATTTGTCGAAAAAGAGACGTAATAATTAAAGCTGGATCTCAAAACAAAAATATGTATTTTCCGAATTTAATAAAGCTAAATTCCAAGGCACTTAATGTGATAATAAGTTTTCAGTTAAACTGAATTTTCAAATAGACAGGTTTGTTGATAATCCTTTGACTAAATCTCTTACATGCGGGTTGTGAACTTTAATCTTGTTCAATAAAGATGAAATAACTCGACGCATAAGTACTAAAGTTACGAAGCTTTTATACTGTGTTGACTATGACTGAACAAGACTTTGATGTAGGCTTCAGGCGTTCGTTACTTTTTATAGAAACTATTTAACCGTACAAAATTTTATGTATATCTATATACCCTGAATTAACGTTCATGTCAAAACATTATTTAATTTCATCATCATCAGCTCACTATACGTAGCCACTGAGGACCTTCAATCAACCAGACTGGTCCAGTGGGGCTGGCTTACTTAATATTCATAAATTTGCCTTAAAACGACAAGATTATCTTTGTTTCTCCTTTTGAGTGATAGATTATTGTTTGTCAATGTCGCTTTGTCATCATTCAATGTCGATTTATTTATTTGCATATTAGCTAGATATTTTAAGGTATTTATCGTTGAAATTCTTTATAAACTAAGATATGGTAACGACTAATAAACTTAAAATGAAATTAAAGTGTATGACTCAAATACTAGTGAATAAGTAACTTATCAAATTTAACCACACGTTGCACGCATTAATTGGCGGAACTGACGTGTTCATAGAACGCGCCCGACTAAACCACAACCAAGTAATCCTCTTTGCGTAAATACTGCAGCCAAACATAATGAGTAATCCGATAAACAATAATAAATTAGGACAAATCGGTGCAATTATAATAACATAAATAACGAGGCAATGACATTAAATGTGTATGGCTTCAAAGGTAGAGGAAGGCGAAAGAAAGTATGGATGGATTGTGTGAAAGAGGATATGCGGAAGAAAGGAGTGAATTCAGATATGTGGTGCCGGAGGCGTAATACTGGTCCTCTTCCCCTCCCCACCCTTTTCTTCTAAGAAAAGGATGAGAAGGGGAACTGGATTTAACGGAGGAGAGGATGCATAGGAAGAGGAAATATTATCTTTCAGTGCATCTCCTCCTTCGTCGATTAGAGGTGGGCAACGCATCTGCGGTTACGGATGTCTATGGGCAGCGGTCGCTTCGCTATTTCAGCGATTATAGGTGGCCGCTAGCTCGTTTGCCACCTTGTATTATAAGAAAAAAAAGATATGAAGGCTGATAGAGATGTGTGGAAAAGTAGTACGTAGTGTGCCGACCCTCCGTAGGGACATGGGCAGGTTGACGATGATGATGATGGTGAAATTATAATAACCTTAGTAATGGTACTGAACTGGCATTATGTATTTAAACACAGAGGAGAATTAACCTTTACACACGAATAACAACTGTATAAAAGAGGATATATTGATGCTTGATGATATAGAGCTATTTATAATACTAAAGATCTGTTTATTGCTACTGCCTGTATTTTACTATTGAATTAGACGCGCTTTAAAAGTAAAAACTAAGAATTATAACGTTATGTTTATAGGTATTGTAACCAAAGATTGCATTTCTAAGATATCTATTAAAGTTCGGAATGTACAAAGTGGAAGATTCGTTTTTGTATCAGTCTAGAATATTCAACATTGAACTTCACTATAAAGAATGTTGCCACTTCATGTACCAATAAACACAGCCTGAAAGGATCTTTCTTTATACCATTTAAGTACTCTCGCCCACTCTTAGTTCTCGATGACATTTTAACGAGCACTCACAGGGCCTACCGAGGTATTATACGAAAATAAGTTGTAAATAACTTTGAAAGCTTGATTGCAAAAAGCGTCAATTTACTGCGCAATAAAACTTTTAATCCTTCCTCACGTTCGGTTGTAAAACTTTCAGTTATTCTTGTACATTTTATTAGCATTGACAAATTCCGACTTCGAAACGAATCTTTTTATTGGGTAAAAGCTTAATTCTAGAGATTTTTTTCTATCAAACCCTTACGATGTTGGTAGTTTCTATGGAAAATAGATGGCGTAAGTAATTTGTTAATTGTTTTTTATTTACGATTTATTACTAATTTGTTTTAATTATTTATGCTATTTTCTATTTTTTTTACTTAAAATAAATTTGTTTAAACAATAAACAATATTTTATTTACTAATCTAGTAATTATTCATTGACATTAATTCAGATAACATAATACTGCATTTATAAGAAATCGCATTTAATATAAACAAACCAATTAACAATTAACCCAAGAGATTAATTGGATCTCCATTCACTTCGATAATATTACCGAATCATTAACATAATTACATATTCGTATATACTACATTATGTATGTATGTAAAGTCACTAAAACGTCCAAAGTCCACGTCTCATAGCTTTGTTCTATCGAATGCTTTCTTAGAAATGAATAGCAAATCAAAATAGACGGTACAAGCCACCAGGTTAATTACAAAGGAATACCCATTGTACCGACGCGACGGCTTAAGTATTGAGTTACTTGGCACAATGAAAACAAAGGTAATGTAAACATTATAAGTCATCCCAATGGCAAACTAAGTTGAGTTACTTATCTAGTCTTCAAGCGACCCTATTGCTAGTGATGTACATTACAACTAAAATAACGAATAAAATTTGAATATCGATATTTAAGGTATAGATATATTACACTTATGTTTTATATCGAGTGATATTTAGAAATACTTTCCACTGCCTTAAAAACAACTTTTAACAGTGGTAGATACCAGCAACAACATATTTGCACGAATTATGTATACTTGACCGGTGTACCACGACCACACAGAAGACAGGCGTGAAATGGAAGCAATTCCATTTCGTCCGATGAGTGTGTGTGCCTGAGGCTTCGTTTTAAACCTCTTTTCCTTCCTATCATTTCTTATGTGGTAAGGATAGGAAGGAGAAGTGGATTTGAGGTAGGAAGGACGCAAAGAAAAGGAAAACTTTTTCTTTCTGTGTGCCTCTTTTCCGTCGATTAAAGGTAGGCAACACATGTGCAATTGCGGGTGTCTATTTTATCGATTTTTAGTTTCTCACACTTCAATATGTTAAATTTTCTACTGTTATTTAAAAAAATACTTTGATATAGAGAAGTTGGCCTCTAAATAATATTAACCAAATTGACATTTAAAAAGTATTTAAATCATTTGGAGTAACAACACTACTTATAGTACAGTAAGACGTCTCGAGTTACAACGGAGTTCTTTAACCATCCACGGTGTCTGTTACGTAGAGAAACGTGCTCCGCTTACTTTGTACTATAATTAAAAATAACGACATTGCTAAAGAGATGAAATCGTTTTAATTTTTTAAACTTAACGTTATTCGAATAGCAATACCATCAAATACCTTTAAACAGACAATTAAGGCTAAATTATCTTTAATAAGAAATATTTTAGGTTACAAACAGTCTAAATGGAATGGATGAATACGCTTTCCCGCGAAGCAATGATTAAACTCCAAATGTATAACAATTTAACAACCATATTAACCACAAGTTACATGATTATTATTTTAATATTCTATTAATAAATCATTAAAAATGGTTGAACAGACACTACACAGAAATTAACAGTTTACAGCATTCGTTTTTATTTATGACGCATCAGCTGTCGCCCGCGACTCCGTCCCAATTTAAAATATGTTGAACCGTTGCAGAATTATCGAATAATTGACAAAACAAAATTATTGTACACTGTAACCGTAACTATTTCATGG
Source organism: Papilio bianor (assembly GCA_011763625.2). NCBI lineage: Eukaryota > Metazoa > Arthropoda > Insecta > Lepidoptera > Papilionidae > Papilio > Papilio bianor. The sequence goes on along the minus strand of JAAOEG020000012.1, from coordinate 1,815,062 downwards.
ATCAGAAGTAGCCTATGTGTTCTTCCAGACTATCTTCTATATATGCCAAATTTCATCGAGATCCGTTTAGCAGTTTATGCGACAAACTCTAAGAAACATCCATCCATCTAGACTTTTGTTTTTATATATATTAAGATATCTGTACCTGCATGGCGTACAGGTGCATTAAGATAGCGACGCAAATCAACAGGGACCAACACTTATGTTGTTAACCCAGTTATGGTACCGAAATAGATGGAACGCATTCGCGGAATGTCAGAATCACTCGAGTATTGGATGTTATTGCCTGCCAACCTGCCACGCAATAACTTCTCGGGTATTTATTATTTGCTTTACGACGACCCTTATACATTGATGTCGGAATTCTGATTAAAACTGTGGTGTTTTTAGCACTTTTTTATGATCATTTCATATCTTAATGTCGGTTCGACAAAATACACATAATATAGCTAACAGTGGTAGAGCCCGCTTTAACATCTTCGCACGAATGGGCCGGCTTGACCGGTGCAATACCACGACCACACAGAAGACAGGCGTGAAGTGGAAGCTATTCCGCGTTTCGTCCGATGAGTGTAGTGCCGGACGCCTAATTTTAGTCTTCCTATCCTTATCTTACAAGGAAAGGGTGGGAAGGGGAAGTGGACTTGACGGAGGAAAATACACATAGGAAGGGGAAATATTTTCTTTCAGTGTGTCTCCTCCTCCGTCGACTGAAGGTAGGCAACGCATCTGCAATCGCAGATGTCTATGGGCAGCGGTCACTTCGCTATATCAGCGATTTCAGGTGGCCGCTTGCTCGTTTGCCAACTTGTAACATAAAAAAAACATTATTTTAAGGAAAAAGACGATACTTAACCATACTACATTATACATTAACGTTTTCTCCATATCTAATACAGATTACGTTGTCACTTTTTGTTTAAGCAAAAAATAAATATTATACAAAACCAATAATTGTGACAATGTTGGGTAAAATAAGGATCAAATGTCATCTTACTATTTTAAATCGGTAAAACCATACATATGCCGTGAATTACTTTAGTTTCCTATAAAATATTCAATGTTCATATTATATTTCTTTTTAATTAATACACGCTAAATTAATGGTTTCAATTCATTTAACAACTAGCCGCTATCGTCTAAGCACCGGCATAAACCGATTATCAAGACTTTTGAAGAATAAATAAATGAAATAAAAAAAAGAAGAATTCTGCTATAACGAGTTTCCACTGGTGTTACTTCTTGAGAATAATAACATCTCTCTCAGTCACTTTGAAAAGTAGAGACGTAACTATATTTATTTATTTATATGTAACAGGAATCTTCTAAATAAAAACATATTTACGTTGCTGATAACAAATAACAGATTTATTTTGACACATTTTCAATTATATTAAAATGTTATGGATAAATATTTACATATCTGCTAACAAATAAAAGAAACAACATTAAACGTCTTTACTTAAAAAAAATAAAAACAACATAATAAGATGAATAATTGGCTCAGAAGGAGTCTTTTCTCACTATATCTATACATTCTACAATCTTTGAATTTAGTAAATTGACATCTGTCACTTTGACAATATAAAAAAAATTAAGGCAAATCGTTAAAAAATATAAATTTTAGAAAAGAGGTTCTCTTTTCTCTACATATATATTGTAACTAGCTGACCTGGTGAACTTCATATCGCCATTCGATTTTTTAATTTTGTATTTTTTATACTTATTCTGCTATTTTAAACTTTATCTTATCGTATTAAAGTTCAAATTGACTCTACATCTTAGTTAGAATACGTTTGTATGGGAAAAAGGAAAGGACTATTTTTAGGGTTGTCCCGGCAGTTATTCGAATTTTTCTCGCAAAACCATCCTTGAACTTCAACGAACGTCTAAAAAAAAGAATTGGCCAATTGGTCGAGGTGTTGTTGAGTTATGCGCTTACAACACATTTTCCGATTCATTTTTATATTTTAGATTATATATATTGTAATTATACAAAATAAAAACTTATATCCATAAGATCATTATATATTTCATACCGTTGTTTCGGGAAAACACAGAAACAATCGTTGTATAATCATCTTTTAGTGTAGTCGGTATTATATTGAGGTCATCACAGTGTACAGTCATGCGGTGTCTATTCGTTCCTCCTAGGACCGAATATGTAAGTTTAATACGCTCTGATTAATGTGGATAGGAGGATGCATTCAGTAATTAACGTTCGGTGAGCTCAGTGGACTATTCCTGGAAAACACAATTGTAACGCAGTACAACCTTTGCTTGGTATAAATATACTAGCACGTTTACCCTAAATGCCACTTATATAATATACTGTTGATTCTATTTTTTTTTAAATAATGAAAGAGACTACCATATGTTTGTGTACTGGTTGGATTTTAGGATAAAACCAGTAGCTTACGTCATAACCATTACCTTTATTTCAATTTTAATAAATCTCTCAATCTCAATCATATCTTCTGGTTGAAAAATAATCAAATCACTGTTGCTTTCTTGTGATTATATGTAAGCTACTTAAAGCTGTACACTTTCCCTTTTGTAGCACAAAAGTTTCGGCCATTCGCTTTCATTTCTGCACGGGATGGAGAATTGTTTTCGAGCAAAGCTTTTCTCAATAATATCAAATTGTATCATATTAAATTTTATTAGATTTTAATGTTGAATAGCGTATTGTACTATGTACAAATGAACGTGTTAAATAAGTATCTTGTTTCTTCTCAAACAGTCAAAGCTATCAACAACTTTAGTGTCTAAGTAATTTTCAAAATCTTCTTTCAAATACGAAGTTAATCAATAAATGTTGAGTATAAAATGGTTATACATAAAAGCATTAACGTCAACTTCAAAGCTCGTTAAAACTTTAACTTTGAGTGAACATATTTTACTCAAGTTCGGTTAAACCTTAATTAAAACGGGACCAAGCATTTACCGTACGCGGTAATTGTCAACAGACACGATCCAATTTATTCTCAAATTTTAAAGTCATACATCACGTTTTAACTTTCATTTAAATTAAATTGCACGCCAATTTTTTCTTTATTGTGTGCCAAAGAATCAAAGTTTCGTTTACTCTGACTCATGCAGAAGTGTAGTTTTTCTAGTGAAATGCACCGGTGTTAGATAAATTGCATTAGTGATGCGGGCAATGCAGGTTAGGGGTCATCGTCCGGTGTAATTAGGAGTAAGTATGACCACTTCTGCTGGACACATCGTCGAGTGACTCAGTGATGTAATCGCTTCTACATCTTTTGTCATCACACAGTTCATGAACTCGATTCTAACTCCTACGCATTTCTTACGTGCGGGCACGTTTGTTATTTTGCATATATCGTACTACGTAAGTGTAGAAAAGCATATAGTTGCATATAATAAATTGTTTTTAAATTTACTGCTAATTTCGTTCTTTATACACCTTAACGAATTATTAATTGAAATCTAAACATAAAATTATGTCCGTAATATTAAACAAAAATTGTACGATAATTTCTTAAGAACGAACAAACAAATATGGCAATGGGATTTCGTTTTAAAATGTCAAAAGTATATTACATAATTAATTTATACTGTTTATCTCTGCTATACAATCGTATGAACGGATTTAAGTTCCCCAAATAGCTCGCAAAGCTGTCAATCTGTCATACCATATACGGTTGTTTTAATCCGATTTCGCTGTACATTGGACTCAACAATCGATTATTGAACAAGTCGTATCATTTCGTATTAAGGAATCGTAAATTGGATATGTTATTACCTCAGCTGCTTCGTAAACCGGGAATAAAATGAAAGCTCGAGCTAAGATATACAAAGAGGATTAAGGACATGCAAATGCATTCCATACTCCCTGACACACCAGACCACAGAGTAAAATAAACAAAATGTAGTGAAACTATAGATAGATGATAGTGTATCTATAGATAGATCATACAGCCAGCATTTGACCAAATGTTTGCCAAACGGTCAGTATAGCACAACGAAATTACTTTTCAAGGTCGTTAGCTAATGTCATCGCTCTGTAGACATATTTTTGTCAGATTGCGTTTATCTCAAAAATTTAACAACATACTTATTTAAAAATAACATTTACTAGCAACGGCCGCGAACAATTAATGAAATATATAGTTTAAGCATCCAGTGGTAGTAGCTTCGCAACAATAAAAGAAATTTTCAAATCGCTTTAGTAATTTCGGATCCTATACAACGCAAGCAACAAACAAATCTTTGGTCTTTATATTAAAAATAGAACACGATTTCTTTTTAATATCAACCGAAAACAATGTTTATTCAAGCTCTCGCGCATTTAAAACCACGTTCCAATGAAAACATAAATGTAAATCACCGGGATTCCAGTAGAATCACAACATCAAAAGAAGGATTACGAAACGAAACGAAATAGGATAGAATATTGTTTGTTGTACAAGTCTACCTTAAGTCTGTATCCTTGGAAATTGTCAAGGCCCTTCACTAATTCCTCCACGACTTACCGAGCGCGAAATTGTTTCGTTAATTTTAAAGATGAAACTCGATATTCATTTCAATGAACGAGAATTAATAATCGAGCAATTTGCTTTTTACAATAAAGCTTTCATCAGATCGTGAGATGTTAAACATCCTGTGAAACGGATACGCGGCCGAGTATCATTAATTTTTAATAGCCTATCGCCAACCACTCGGTACCAAGATGTTAAATATATCGTTACGCCACGAAAGAGGTTTACATTCTGGCCCTTGTATATTTTTAATCATCCTTAAAACTGACATATGGTTATCCGTATTTTCGGCCAGCATGTAAACAAACATATTTATCTTTTTAGATTTACGATACAGTTTAATATGTTATCATAATTAGTAAATTTATTCAACTTTTAACATCTGCTGTTGTGTTTTTTTTATAAAACATTACTAATTAGCCGGTTTACAGATTAGATTTTCATGGGCCGTCGTCATGAGTGTCGATGATCACCTTGGTGTTCACGCTGCTCATTTGCCTACTTTAAAAAAAAATGTTTAAAACAATAACGATAATTTCAATTGGTTAATTTTTATACGTTAGTATTCGTTGCGTCAAATGTTTTTAAACCAGCAGCTATAAAGGAAAGCGATTATATTTAATGATATTTACATACGTGCTGTTCGGCCGCTGTTTACGTTACGCAACAGCAACACTATTAGGTGTTAGGTGGTCAACAATAAAGACTCATGGAACGAATATAGAGTCGTACCAAACTGTACAAACGTGGCTGGACCATGGCCAATTTCTCTGTGAATTCATTTCACGACTCCATTGTTATTTCTTGTCGCGAAAGCTTACGACATAATAAGTAATAAAACACCCATTAAAATAAACGTTAAAGAGATCCAAAGAATTTAGAGAAAAAAATTACCGTAAGTGTCCTACATGTAAAAATGAATTTGTTATTGAAAACTCAACATTATTGGGAGTAGCTTTTGCCCGCGAATCCATCCGCGAGGAATTATAATAAAACTCAGCAAGCCCATGTGTTTTTCTAGACTGGGCTCTACACCTGTGTCGAATTTCATCGAGTTTCGTTGAACCGTTCAGGAGGTATCTTTAAAAAATCCATATCCATCTTAAATGGTTATATTTTAGAAAATGTATACAAAATCTTTATAAATAACAGCCTATGTGTTATTCTAATGTATGAACTAAATTATTGTAAAGTTTGATCGAAATTCAGTTATTGTTTGCAAGAATTCTTATAAACTTTCACGCTTATAATACTACTAGGATGTATCTTAGTTTTTAAATCTCTTTCCCTAAGGCTAAATAACTCTTTAAGTATCCATTAAACGTCTCTGAGTTGCCAATGACGTCTAATGTGACGTGTATTCAAATTGTTTGCAAAGAAATCATGTCGGCCGGTTTGAAATATGAAATTTACATTGAATGATAAACATTAGTAATAAATGAGCGTATTTGAATCAAACAATGGAAAATTAACAAATAATACAATAACCAAATAAAATATAATGTCAACAATCAACATGTATCATCACTTTGAAATGATGACAAAGTTGTAACATGTATTAATAGTACCGAGAAAGAGGACAAACGATCAAAACCACTGAAAACAATGTTACCTTTAGAATCTTAATATTATTAAAAATACGAATGCTTAGATGGAAGTATGGATATGGAAGTTTGTATGAAGTTATCTCCAAAAAGATTTAACGGATTTCTATTGAATTTGTCACAGAAATAAAACATAGTCTAGAACACATTGGTTACTAATTTTTTTAGATGGACGGATCGCGGGCAAAAGCTAGTATTTATATATTTAGAAAGTTTGAGTGGATATTTGATGTAGCTCAACCTAAGTCCAGAAGGGCGGAAATTTTTTGTGTGAAATTGGTATTTTTTGTTCCATATGAAAGCGCCGGTGGTTCACTTGACTTGTAATCTGCAGGTTCTGGGATCAAATCCCGCTATGTACCAATATGTTTTCCAATTTTCGTATTTCATATGTACATTTATTTGACGTTCTTACAGTTAAGGAAAACATCGTGATGCACATATCGGAGAAGAAATTCAAAGATATGTGTAGTCAACCAACCCGCACTGGACCAGCGTAGTTGACTAAGTCCAAGACACCACAAACATAGGGCAAGCTCCTACCCCTCAGTGGGGACGTATGCTGAGCTGATGATGATAATATCGACGGCGATAGTAAGTCAATAAATTGTGGCTTTCGTAACATACGAACATGTTACAACGAAGTATATGTCATGTTGTCAATTACAACAACGTAAATATGTCGTAAATATACATTAATATATTGTAACACATATCACGTACATGTACGACATTTATATTATTATATTTCAACCTTGTGTCATGATAGACATAAAAATTGTATACAATCTGAAGTCCTATATGATACTTTTTAATAAAAAATTACGTCCTAAAGTCATTATTGGTTACCAAGGAGTCGCTTAGTAGAGATCTATTGAGAGAAGACTACAATAAAGAACAACTATCCCTAATTAGTAGCCTAATTATGAATTACACCAGAGATTTTTAAGTAACAAAGCATATTAAATAAGTATAAATTTTGCTTTTTACTGTGTAAAACGTAAACAAGTTCGTTAGTAATGAAACTCTGGCTATTACCTGAAGCTTTGTATAACAGCTTAACAGCCTACGCCCCGTGTATTCTTACAAAAGGGAAGCACAAAGGCTTGCGTTAAGGTAACATTAAACGTGAAATAATATAATAAGGCGTATCGTATATCTTTTATCTTTCATCTAAATGATTAATTGTTACTAATTGAAAATCATTATTTACGAAGGTAATTAATCTTACCATAATGATATATGCGAATGTTAAGATGAATGGATGGATGTTTGAAGATTCTCAGAGATTGACAGATATCAATGAAAATTTGCACTGATATGAAAATTAAGTGAGCATAATCTGGAAAACTATATAAGCTACTATTAAGTTTTTAATTAATTTGACTTCTGCATAATCGAAATGTTATCGGTCTTACCATCTGATGTTGCGATTCAGTCGTGTCAAGTAAATAAAAGCGCACATAAAATGCAGAGTACTGTAACACATATTATAGCTTAGTGGTCTCTAAGTATTTCTATCAGAAATGATCATCTGAACTGGTGTTGTTATCCATTTATTCATTCAATTCAATATTTAAGCAGCCCGCATCTGCAACGCACATCAAATCAACCGTCGAAGCGTAACACAAAATCGATTTGAAACCAGTTCCAAATACTGAACACATATATTACATTGAACGTTACAAGATAACAAAAGAAAGAATGGAGCGATGACAGGAGAATGGCTTAGCTACTTCGATCTGATCCCAGTCAGCTTGTACCAGTTGAAATCAGTTTTTCGGATTAAAGTAACAAAAACCTTAATATGAAATAAGCATCTGGTATGCCACCTTTCTGTGACACTGCAGGTGCTGTCAAGCACACAAGTATTATAATTTTATCAGAATATCATTTATAACAAGCAAATGTTTACTATATTCTTAAAATTTCAAAAGTTAAAACCATAATGTCGTAGGCACAAGGTACGTTATATACCTGAGTTTTTTCCATATCTACCTTCTATGCCATTGTTTGCCCAAGGTACGCTTTAACAATTGAACCACAAATAAAAATGTTTTGTATTATTCATTAGCCGTAATTTTGCTGACCTAGTTTTAGTACCTGAGAGTGATTATAGTTTTATTAAATTGTGGAAAACTTTGCTAAAATATGAGGATATCTGACCCGGTAGACATAAGCCATCTTAAATTATGGCAGCGCCAAATTGTCAACGTCAAAAAAGAGTCACAAGATAATTGTTTTATGAGACCTGTCTTGTGTTTATTAACATTTTCTTTGCATATGCAGGATTTACATATTCTGGGACAGGACTAACAGCGATAGTAGCGCCTCTCTCACTGGGCCAGATATCCTTGGTCGCCTATAACTATGATTTGTGTTTCTACAAATAGATTAGAAATACTTTATAGAAATGGATGGATGTTTGTTTGAAAGTATTTCCAGATCTCGATGAAATTTGACACAGATAAGAACATACTCATAGTCTGGAAGAACACATAATCAACAAGCATAACCAGGCACCATAAGAAATCATTACACTTTGAAATGCTTTAAACTTATTAGATAAAATTGTACGCTAGAGTATTGAAGGAAGAGAATTTAAAAAGAGGAACATATACGAAGAAAGTTTCGCAGAATTTTTCTACAATAACAATATGAAGGCTATGTTTAGCGATTACGTAACGTCTGATCTCGTGGCGACCGACGGCGGACCGTCGACGGACGAGGAGATTCGTTTTTGTTTACATTTGTAACAGGTTTCCTCCGCGAACCAAACCTGTTCTAAGTTCTGCCTTACGACCCCACGCTTTGTACCTTATCTATAAGTCCGATCGCTTATTATTTAACTAAACGGACTCCACACTAATAGATTTACCCAAAGTAACTGAGGGACGTGTCTATTAGGCTTGCGGGTGTCCCTTTTCATTAGAGCTAAAGGATGAAATAAAATCATTACATAGAAGTAAATAAAGTAAAATCTTTTGAAGTGTAACACCTACGTTTCCTTTTAAGTTACGATTTTCTTTAATTATAAGAAATATAGGATATAATACAAAAAAAAATTAACCTTTATGACAGAAGCAAAATATCAGGATTGGAACCTAAGATTCTGATTTACGAAAAACTTACGTACATGATACACTAGGCGACGCGGCTGTCATAACTTTTATTACGTAACATTTAAAGCTATTATTAATTTAACAACCATAACGTTCATAACACATTGTAGATGTTTAACTAGAAGCCGCCATGCGGAGTCAATTGAATGTAATTACTGTGCCTGATGATAGAACCTTGGCCGAGACATGAGCGTTATCTCACAATAAATACATGCTTAGACTGTTACGTAAATTACGACCGAGCGTACGGGCAAAACACGCCTGCCGGCTTGCTTGTTACACCGGCGGACCGGCGCCAATGCTGCACCTAATCTACTGACATTAAAACACCTACCTTGTACATTATCTTTGTTTACCTTTTAATTTTCAACACCGCATTCTTCTTAACTAGAATACCGTTCATAATAAGCTATTTAAATGTCTACATTATTAATACTTGGCAGCTTTTCTTACGTCTTTATTGCGTTTGATGTTATATGTATTAGCCAATAAAAATGCCAATGATCAGCGATCTTTTAAACAAACATATATCAATAAATTCTATTCGGCACGTGTCATTTCGTTCTATTTCAACTGCGAGCTGACGTCAGATGGAAAGTAAACAAGTGGGTAGACTCACCGTGTCCTCCAGATTTTTGAATTCGTTAAAAAGTCGATTATTCGAGAGTTTCTGGTTGAGCGACATGACGTTGGCGGAGAGTGCGATCACATTGGCGGTGAGCTGGTCCACCTCGCCGCGCAGCCGACGCACCTGGATCTCCCGGACCAAAGTCAGCGTGATCAGCCACACTGCCAACACACCAAGAGACACTCCGAAAAGAATGCATCTCTTCCGTCCCTTGCCGTTTTTCTCTTTTTTATACTGGCGCTCGTAGTCACCACTAACCAAGTTTTTGGTCAAGTCCCTGGCGTCTTTCAACGCGTCTGATTTCGTGTACATCGTATCTGGTATCAAGGCGCTATTTTCCATAACAATCCGGACACTGCACTCGCGAATTTTTAAGATGCGGATCTACGACTAAATAATAGCTTATCGCCCCATTATCGGATTCGCGGAGGGTCAGGTCGCGAGGCTGGTTAAGAGCGATAGCGGGCACGTGGCGAGAGGCGTTTGGCAGAGGGAAACACGCGCACCGCCCGGGACGGTCTACGAACGAGTGAAGCAAGCCGGCGTTCGAGCTGCGCCCGCGCAACATTGCACTCGCCTCCTGACGACAACTTATAAGTGCATGGCGCTGCAAAATTCATACAGCTTATTGGTTTCCCATTTCCCATCGATATACTTACAACAAAAATTTGATATTCGACCTTATATTTAAAAACTTTTTTATGAGCATTTTTTGGAAACATTAGGCGTATGTTATTATTTTGTTCCTATCTTTTACATTATTGTAATAATATGAGTAAGGTATATATCACAATAAAGTATAGATTGTGAAAACTCTACGTGTGTTTTAATAGTTTTACACAATTTAAATTTACAACGCGCCCGCAATAGACATGATGTAAGTTGATGACGTCACTTTATAAAATGTGAAATTTTACATTTTATCGTTGTCACCTCTGCGGAAACATTCGCACGAAATCATATTGACATCTCATTATTATTCAAATACAATTGGAGAGACAACTTTATGACAATGAAAATTTTCGCCAATAAAAATTATGTAGTAAGTATTATAAATGGAACTTGTAAGTCTATACTGCTAATGACTCCATCTATTAGTTATAAAAGTTTAAAACGCTCCAGTATTAGGTGATGTGGCATTTATTTAAGTGTTTTGTTATGTTAAACGACTCATTAAGAGTTGGTATAAATATAAATAACGAATTCAAATGTTAATTGTGGGAATTTCCCGACGATCCAACGAATGAATATGTCATCAAGTATATTATAACAAACGCTTAATCAACATTCCGTTTCTTCTATGACGTCAAAACTGGGTACAAAGGTCGCTTCTCTGCTTTTCTAGGACGGATGTGTCGCGCCACTTCGTACCCCAAATGACCATGTATATGTAAATTTTTCACGGATAAAAATAAAAATAACGATCGCAGAACGGTCGATGGGGCCCGAAAATCCTGGAATGGCGTTCACGAATAGGTTTACATAGCGTGAGTAGACATCCCCCGCAAGATGGACCGATGACTTGGTCAATGTTGCGGGAGTACCCTAGATGCGGGTGGCACAGGACCGACCATCGTGACGATCCTTAGGGGAGGTCTGTCTGGAGGTCCAGCTGTCGGTGTCATTTGCCTGAGAAGAAGAAAACTAAACTATGGTGCCGGAGGCCTAATTATAATCCTCTTTCCCTTCCCACGCTTTTCATATAAGGAAAGGATGGGAAGGGAAAGTGGATCTGACGGAGGGTACGCAAAGAAAGGGGGAAATTCTCTTTTTGTGTCTCCTCCGTCAATCAAAGGTAGGCGACGCATCTGCAATAGCGGATGTCTATGGGTAGCGGCCGCTTTGCTATTAGAGCGTATTCTGGTGGCCGCTTACTCGTTTGCCACCTTACAATAAAAAAAAAACTGAAAGTAATTGTCTCTCTCAACATCAGCTTCTGGAACGACTTTATTAACATGGATAAAGTTCTTTTTTGGATCACAAATATATTTGAATCCAGTTGGGTACCGTGTATACGTTCTGGCATTTCATTTGAATTCTTATTTTCATTTAAAAGCATGCTCTCAACATATGTTGTTATAGAGTCTCGAGTATATTTATAAGTATTGTATCAGATATCGTATCTTTTTCTAATAGATACTCAATTCATATTATTCCATAGATAAAAGTAGGTTGCGTAAAACTCCATTATTATTCAAAAAAATATTGTCCTACAAAAAACGAATTATTGGTCATCTTAGTACAAATTTAATTAAATTGCACTTGATCTCTTTTGCATACGTTGCAAGTGCGACAATAATCTAATATTCTTATTATTAGTATCGTATTAAGTATAAAGTCCAACTTTCTGCAGAGTTGATGTTTCGTGTGCCAGTAACTGAATTTAACTAGGTTGCACTTCTAAGGTGAGAATGGAAAGCGTTTGTATTTAATGTAACTTAAAATGACACTGCTCTCGTTGTTTAGTAAGTATTAAAACTGTATATAAAAATAAAACATCAACGGAGGAATGAAAAATAAACTTACTTAATAGGTAACTCAGTAGAGTAAAAAGTTCTTCCCTGTCTGATCTGTAACCAAAACTTGTCAGGTTACCCGCTGTTGTGTTTGGTAGTTCTGCTTAATAAATTAGCAATAAACAGATTCATTATTATATATTAATAAAGAATGAAAAGTTATTAATAAAATAATTTAGTAAGGTCTGGAAATAAATATTGATTCGTTGTAACTTCTGAACACAATTCTCCTGACATGAAAGGATGCAAACAATATTGCAACATGGACGATGCCGATTGTAGCGCTAATTAATTCGCAGAAACTCTTTGCCTTACTGTTTATTTATGAAAGTGAGAAATGTTTATATTTTGTTTTTGGTGATAAATTACTTAACACAACCTGATTATATTTCGAAAGAACCGATAAATGCTTTTGTGTATGTTTCCATTAAAAGGAATGAAACAACAAGCATTTACTTTAGTCCTGGCAAGGTTTATCGACGAACCAACTAAATCTAATCTACCGGTTTAGCCCATTTTGTAAGAAACAAATTACTTTAAAAATTTAATTATCATAAGACAAGCTGTTTACCCTGCTATACATAACAACTTTGGCTTAACATCACATATATTTATGTTGATTTTAGAAGTGTGAGCAAAAATAAAGTTTCGGTTAAGAAAGTTTGAATATCTCGGAAGACAAAGACGCTAGCTAACTGAAATAATTAATATAATTGTGCATAATAGGCAATTAAATATCCTTAAAACAAAGTAAAACGTTATTATTAATTAATTTATATTTCATTAAAAAACATAAACTTAAACGAAAATTGATATCTTAGGTAAACTTGGATAATACAGTATTTTTCATTAAATTTTATTTTTACTTAGAATTTACTACTTAGTGTTGTCATATACTATTTAATTTAGTTAGCTAGCGTCTTTATCTTCCGAGATATTCAAACTTTCTTAACCGATCCCTTATTTTTGCTCACGGCTGTATATTTATTTTGTAAATTTGCGCCTGACATTGTAAATTAGCACCGTATCGCACAGTAGTGCGTTGCTATTGTATTATAATGTAAATTAATTTTGAAGAAAAAATCATACTTTAAAATGTTAAACAAATGGATGTAGACTAAAGGGTACCGTGAGGTATTTTAATAAAGGAACGAGGCTCTTGTCTTTAAAACCTTTGAGTGCTGATTTATTTTGAATGTTTAATACATTAAACGTATTTAATTTTACTGTAATGTTAAATACCTATTACGAGTCAAGCTCGTAATATGTAACCTGGCTTATTCATATCGATGTCGACGTACTCGTCAAATGTACACAAACTTATTTAAAAAAAAAGTTAAAACGCTGTCGTCTGAAAACGAAACAATCATTAGTATAAAACATTTTTATGTATAACGATGTATTTAAGTTTCGTAACACTCAGACAAAAATTATGGCGGTTCTCGTATAAATGTACGTAGAAATGTTTGTTGCTATATTTACTAATCGTTACTCCAGTTTAGTGCTTTCTATTCCTATACCATGTCTGCAGTGTTTTATTGGAATGTTTGCGTTGTTACCCAATTACTAATCGATCTCCTTTCTATAATTACCACGGTACTATCGACGGCCACTGTTCCGTACTACTAAACTAAACTACTAAATACAGAACACTACTCAACAATCACTTTTGGCATAAGTGATGGTGAAATACCAGGATATTATTCATCGAGCTATGTAAAAATAAATTCCACTTTGAACTTAATTTCGGTATTGATAAATATTCACAATAAATACGTTTATAAACGTATTTGATTTTGCTTCTTACTTTTTGGTAGATTTCTATGTTGTATCATTTTGATTTATTTTCTACCTTTCTACACTTTTTTCTCCACTAGATGATGCTTAAATTGCGTTAAATAGATTTTCAGCATATATACCAATCAACTGCTGAGCATAAAAAAGAAAAGTTGGCAAAGATGGCGACACACAGGTTGAATATTCATTTTTAAAAATAGCGCCATCTGTTCCTAAAACCCTGAATTTCAATCGTTGTCGAATTTTAAGACGGTTAGATGTTTTTCTGATAAACGTTATTCATTTTGTAAAAATGTTTAATTGCTGACGATATTATGGCAGGCGTCATAAATTTCAATAAGTGCGAATAAAATAACAATAAGAAATTAGGAATGCTAGCCAGCCAGGTGGTGTGGATGGTACCGGGCGGTTTGTCGTGTTGTCCGATGAAATCAGCGGCAGTAATTTTTCCAAACAGCTCTTCGGAACACTCCCCATGGTAAAAACGATAAAAAACGCAGGGGAAACTGGCGTCCCTTCACAAAGCCAAAGAATATAGCTGATGGGTTAAGAGCTCGGTCGTTAACGATTCGACTCGCTCTCCGTTGTTTGCAGTCAAATGGAAAAAGCTGATATTACGGTGGTCCTGCCCAAAGATGCGAGCAATATTCCATGTGGGGCCGAACTCGCACCTTATAGAAGGCGGTGGCCCGACTGGAAATACTGCTTCGCCCTACTGAGAATATGTTCAAAGTGACCGCGAAAATAAACGTTACTCGATATGTCAACGCCGAGAATACCGACACTGGCTGAGGCAATCAGGGGAATGTACTCAAAGTGGAGATTTACGACGAAGGAATGTTTTCTGAGGATTATTTGGGGAGTTAAGGTGTTATTTCAAATTTTGTGTGCGATTTTTTTTATAATAGAAAGTGGCAAACGAGCAAGCGGCCACCTGAAATCGTTCAAATAGCGAAGTGACCGCTGCCCATATAATTGGAGATGCGTTATCTACCTTTAATCGACGGAGAAGGAGTCCAACTGAAAGAGAATATTTCCTCTTCCTATGCATTTCCTCCTCCGTCAAATCCACTTCCCCTTTCCATCATTTCCTTGTAAGATAAGGCTGGTAATAAGACTAAAATTAGGCCTCCGGCACCACACTCATCAGACGAAACGTGGAATAGCTTCCACTTCACGCCTGTGCTCTGTGTGGTCGTGGTATTACACCGGGCGAGCCGGCCCATTCATGCGAAGATGTTAAAGCGGGCTCTACTACTTTTAAATTTATGGTTACTCCTGTATGAATATCATATTTTTCTAGCAAAAGTCCTCACTATCATAGCTTAGTAATAGGTGCTTTGTAATGACTTAATTTTATTCAAATTGAAAATCTGTTCAACATCGTCTCTGTTTTCGTCAGCATGGATTCATTAAAACTACTTCAAAGTAAAACGTGTTAAACAATAGAACACTTGTAGGCTTCATTTTCTCGAAGTTACTGTCAGACAGCGCGGCCTCGGGCTCGAAAACAACTTTAATGTTTCCTGGACACACTGCAACAAAACTTGTAACGCGGAAATGTTTTTCACGCTTGTTCCTAGGAAAATCGGCTCGCAAACAATATTTATGCATCCATCCATCGTAGAATCGAATCGCCTTTGGATTAAAATCTAAAATCGAACGGCACATTTCATCGAAATGCAATTTTGCGGGTAGTGTACAAAAGTCAATGAAGTTAATTTACACTTTGTGACTCATTACTCATTACTGCATGCGTGGAACGTGGCAGGTCAAGTTACCAATTCCTAGGCTTTGTAATTGTCACACGTGGTCACACCATTGAACAATCATGTATGACAATAAAAGATTGCGTATTTTAACCAGACAGGCTGATGAGCAATTTTCATTATTCTATAAAATTATTTTGGTTCCTGATAAAAAATTCCCCATCAAAACTTGTGCAAATTACACCGGGACTCGCAGTTGATGACTGATTTATGTATACGACTTAAATATATAACAAAGAATTGATTTTAAAATAAAAAAAACTAAACACAATTAATACTTTATAAATACAAGTCATCTTTTTGTGGGTGGTGATGGTAACACTAATAAATAAACACTCGACTTGAGATTCCTCATGGATTGCACGCAATTCAATAAAGAAAAAAGGATACGTATTTAGGTTAAAGTGCGAAAACTCTTACGGCCAATTTACACGTATAAATATATCACATTACGTCGTAACAGGCTATTGAACTGTGTAAGAAAATTAGCTCCTCGAATACGAAGTAAAAAAGGTTAAAGAACCCTTTGGTACATTGTATTTAGAATAACAGCAACGACGTGAGATCTTTCAATTGATTTGGAAATACTCTGCTTTAATAATTGTACTGCATTTATACCAAAATAAAAACAAAATTGAAGTACATTTTTACACAAGGGTGTAGGTGTAGGCTCTAGATGGACTCCTAGGAAATCGAAAAACAAAAAACATATAGATTAAAATTACTTCGCATAAGACCATGTTGTGCGTAGCTGCCCCTCTAGACCTAAACGAGTTTTTTTTATAATACGAGGTGGCAAACAAGCAAGCGGACTCCTGAAATCGCTGAAATAGCGTAGTGACCGCTACCCATAGACATCCGCAATAGCAGACGGCTTGTATACCTATTTATCGTTGAAGGAGAAGACGCACTCCGTGAAATCCACTTCCCCTTGCCATCCATTCCCTATGAAAAAAGGGCGAGAACGGGAAGAGCACTAAATTTAGGCCTCCAGAACGCACACTCTTCAGACAAAACGTGGAATTGTTTGCACTTCACGCCAGTCTTCTGTGCAGTCGTGGTACTTCACCGAGCGAGTCGGACCATTCATGCAACAGATGTTTTTGTTGCTGGCGTCAACCACTATATAGTAAAACAATAGAACATCGGCTTGCGCCAACCGTGGGCTAATCCGTACTGAATTGTCTAATTACCTAATTAACTAATCATAAAATAAACTAAATAAACTCATCATAAAAATAACAAAGTAACATAGCCAAAAGATAGTTATTTAATGGAAATAAGTTATGACATATTATCACACTGTTATGACAAAATTTGATGTCGCAGTCGTCATCTCTACACGTGTCGCCAACATATCAAAATAGGGGTTCCGGTGACATTTCAAGGATAATATAATGAGTTCATGGCAACTAGATTAATATAACACGGCCATAATTCTGACATCTCTTGTTACGTTCCCATTTTTTCTATGTTTTCAGGTCTCATACAATATGATATCTTAGTTGTTAAATGGGTACACCGATGACTCATGACCTAGATTACCTTACAGGTCATAGGTTTCATTTCGCTCTTCAATTTGATCATCGTTTTAATCATAATTGCAACTATACCAAATAGCGATTCCACTACCGAAACGAGTATGAAAAACCAATTCGTTATCTCTATTTTTTTCAACGAAAATGAAAGAGATAAAAATGACCTTTTGTACATATCATCATCAACTCATTATACATCCCCATTGAGGGGTCGAAGCCTACCCTACGTCTAGGTTAACTAGGCCTCAGTCCACGCTGGCCCAGTGCGGGTTGATTGACTTTTCACATATCTTTGAAATATCTTTTAACCTTCTTTCCCTTCCCACCCTTAACTTACAAGGAAAGGTTGGGAAGGGGAAGGGGAAGTGGACTTGACGGAGGAGAATACGCATAGGAAGGGGAAATATTCTCTTTCAGTGCGTCTCCTCCTCCGTCGATTGAAGGTAGGCAACGCATCTGCGGATGTCTATGGGCAGTGGTCGCTTCGCTATTTCAGCGATTTCAGGTGTCCGCTTGCTCGTTTGCCACCTTGTAACATAAAAAAAGGTTGCATCATTATGTTTAGCTTCACCATAAGAACATTGGATAAATGGATATATGAAATTTCGAACCTATGACCTGCACATTACAAGTCAAGTGCTATCTCTGACACACCGACGCTCTTATACATGACATTTCGTACATATGTTTAAACTGAATAAAATATTGAAAACTAAACCGCATCTTTGTACTAGGTCGTAGTGAAAGCAACTCGAACTAATGTTAAACGATTTTGTATGTTCTTGCAGAAATCACGTGTGTTAGTAAATAAACAATATGCATGGCTTAGATTGTTTGTGAGCGCTGGTGGCACGTACGCATTCGCAACTGGACCAAACAACCACAGTGACCTGAATTAGCCGAAAAAAATCTAGCTCGTATTCATTACATTGCAAGGTGTGCTGATTGTAAACAAGAACTAGCATGGTGTGACACTGCGCAGTGTCTTATTTCCTTCGTACGTCAGTTTCACACAAGGACTGAACAGTAAGATAAAGACGTCAACAGTACAGTAATGCAATTTCTTGAACGCCCAACAGCAGTACTACAATATTTATTGATCTGCCTTGCTGTTCTGCCCTTGTGTTTAACCGGCTTAAATCATTAATTTACTAAAATAGTAATTATTTCTAGACACAACTCGCTGATTTGCAAATCTATATGCGATTATTCACGGAAGCGTTCTAAATATCGTACAGTCCTCCACATAAGTGCTCGAATTACACATTTTAAAGAGTTTTGAACCATCCACAATTCATTTTAAGATGGTATTGGAATGCAGGATTGGTTATTGCACAACTTTTAAGGTAGCCTGTATAAAAGAAAATACGACGTAATTTAATAGATTGCGAAATTGATTGTTTGAAAACAAATTCAGCCTCCAAATGAGAAATTGCATTGCTGTGCATATTTTATTATATTCATCTTATTTATTATATTTACCTTTATCTTCTTTGATCTTTCGACATAAATATTATGGTCGAAATTTAGCGGTGTCAAACCTAGGATAAGTCCTATCGTATTGTGATAGGTCGGAATTTCTAATCGACATTCGATTACCAATTGCCGCGTCAGACGACGTCAGTGCGTAAGTAAAAAAAATCTGTGCTACTTTCGTTGCAAGGTCGTACAAGTTAAACGGGGTGGGGGTTAGTTACTTACTGCGTATTTTTTTATTTCTTCTAATTCTGTATTTAACTTATAATCGGGCATATTTTAAAATCTAGAGTTGAGAATAATACGAACTGGATACCAAATAAAAATTATTTTTTGTAATTGTAAATTGCAAGTAATATAATCTGATTACATTGTGATTTCAATATTTTTTCTCGTATTCTGAGTGTAGATTTGTTAAATTTAATTTTAGGTTCAAATATCAAAATGTTAATCGAAGTCTTTGTCTGTCGCAGCTAAAAAGTTACCAACGAAAATTGGCGGTTCCATTTTTACCTGGGGCAACATCCTCACAGTCTTTTTATTCGAAATTGAAAAAGACACCTGCTGAGACGCAGGTGCACACTTCTGGAATTACCAAAATCCCAAATGTTTTTGAATACGTCAAACAGATGCTTTGCCCATCTTTTCATAGGATTCAACAACACATTGAGTCAACAACTTCATGTCAGACAATGATTCTATCCTTAGCGAATAACCAAGAGTTATATAGCGTACCTCTTTTTATACATACGTAGTACTTGTAATTTCTTAGTACATCTCTGATGGGAATCAATATACCGTCTATGAGATAAAAGTATAAACATATTAAGTAGTAATACTTAGTCTGTATTCACAGGGACGCTTTTTTACATCGCGTTAAAATTCGGCATTGGTGGCTCTCAAGCAAAGAACACTTTAAAATCACTCTTGCTTCAATCCACTAGAGCTTAAAATGCAACACTGCGGAATAAACTGCTAAATGAACGGATACGTGGATATGCATTTATTGTATTTGAACGCGTTTTAACGCGGCGTAAAAAAACGCCCGTGTGAATATGGGCTAAGTCCCCAGCCTCACACATCGATACCGTTTTGTCTTGTCTAGACTGTGATGATACGTAGTTAACAATTCTAAGAATAAATTTCACTGTCCCACATAACGAGACCATGTTTAATAACGGTCTTCACAACCTCGGTACGATAACGGTATAAAATCCTTGTTAAAAGCGGCCAAATTCGTAACCTCCTTTCGAAATTAAGATCCTTTAAAAAGTAACTTCGAATTGACTTTAAAAATATAAAATTTTTTCTTCGTATTTTAAAGACGATTTTCCTAATGTAAACTTATGCTTATCGTTACAAATTTGTCCAAAACAGTATGACACATTACGGGTAAATACTTTGATTGACTATTTTAAGGGGTCAAATTAAAATGCAAATATAATCAATATTATTTATTAACATTAATAATCCACGTTTTCGTGAAAAACAACAGCCTGTCGTGTGTTTACTCACGTACTCTACGAATAATTTGCGCGTGCAAAAGTGCAGTTACACCCTAGGTTAGCTATTTTAATTAACATTTTTTTACTAACCTAAAATTGGAATTTTATAAATCACTTACTCATTTAAAGCTCTTTTCTCTCTCTCTCTCTCTCTCTCTCTCTCTCTGCAAGACATTAACATGACTGAACCGTTGACCTTAATTAGTGAATTAGAAGAGTCATTCAAGCTTGCTAAAGTATTTTTCTCCAAAACTGGATAAGGGAATTCATGGAGGTGCAGGACCGCTCGCAAATAGGTCATTTACAGTTACATATTATAACAATTTTGCTATATTTATATTATAATTCAATTATTTTTGTTCATTAAATATAGTTATAATAGGTCAGAAAGACAACAAAGAGACAATCCTATTAATACATAAATGTGTGGTTATACTCATTTCATAAGATTACGCGGAAATGTCTGCAATGCTGCCGCATTATAAAAGCGTAAGTCATCCCCCTCGGTTCATTCAACCTATTTTTACAAGAATTTGCATGCACCTACCGTATGTTACTGGCACTAATTTTACACCTTTTTAATATATAAAATACGCACGCACCGAAATATACATAAGCTTAACAAATAACGTAACAAGAAGTTAATTTTGTCCAGAAATTGTTATAAATGATTGGTTATTTGGAAAAATATATAATGACAAAATAAAATCGGTCTGAGAGACGGGCCGCCACCGCCATATAATGCCAGTCCCACTCACCCTGCAGAAGAAACCCTGATGGGCCCAAAACTAGTCGGTGCCGACACCGAATTAAATATACGTGAGTTAGCCGTCGTTATTTTGTCATAATAATGTCTCAGGATAGTTTAAACAGTATATGATATGATTTTAACATAATTTTATATAATAAGCTAATTAAATGCAAAAATACTAGGAATCTATAATCATTTACATAACCACCAAACTTTTGACATAATTTGTTAAATAATAAACACAGTGCACATGAATGGCAGCCATCCAAACATGCGTTGTTTACTACCACGTGCAGTAATTGCGTAACAATTGCTCGTAAATTAGATAAGCACCATAGTAAGCTCGAAGAATGTCATGAATTTGCTTTCTTCGTACGGAAGGTGTGGATGGTCGTCACAACGTTAAGTTCTTCGAACTCCAAATAAGAAGTATGTACATTGTTTCCGCGTATAGTTATAAGAAAGATTAAAATTAGAACAAAATGATGCGTGAGGCGACACATTTTCGCATGTTCTTCCTGTTTTTATCTTATAAGAGAAAGCTGTCCGCGCGTTCTTTTTCTAAAATAAAAGATTTTTTCTAAAATAAAGCAGTAGCCTAAGTTACTCCTTATTACATCAGCTACCTGCCAATAAAAGTCCCGTCAAAATCGGTCCAGCCAATTTAGAGATTAGCCGGAACAAACAGACAGCCAAAAAGTGTAAAAAAATCATTTTGGTGTACCTATGTATATTCATACTCGTATACATGTAGTAAAATTATTTACGATTATTTCAGTACTACAAACAGACACTCCAATTTTATTATATGTATAGATGTCTCTATAACGTCTCTTAAATTCTTGGTTAATATGAAAAAAGTAAAAATTGGGCGCTTCACCACTTTGGTTTTTGTCTATCCATAAACACGAATTGGTTATGTATTCAAGCTTGATATACCGGTTTTTGACCACAGAGTAGATTAAAACAAAGTTTTTTTGCGTGATCCAATAGCTTTTTACTTTCTTTGTAGCCAGCCATTATAAGTATTCCAGAGTCCTTCTTAATGTTGTCAAAAATCATTAAAGAAAAGTTATTATTTTAATTTAGAAGCAAAAAAGCCTTGAAATTAAGGTCATGATACGTTATTTTCATAGTTTTTTTTTGCAAATTGTCTTGACACAGTAGCGAGAATGACCTAAATGTAAACATTGGCGTAACGGTTATGTGTGCCACCGCAGGGGCAATGACAGGCTTACTCATCCGTAGCCGCCGGCAACACTTCCTCGACGTGTGCACACACGTCAAACCACACGTAGTCGTAATGTCATAAAAAAATTGGAGTGTTCTGAAAACAATCGAATCTCTCAAAGATTAGGTCTATGATGCATAATTTTTTAGAATGTGACTTTGCTTGACGGTGCATGATGAGTTGTTTGATAAAGAGAAGGTAGCAGAGCGTCGGAAACACCGACGCCAGTGGACATTCGCTACACCAGAAGAATTTCATTTAACACTAAAATCCCACTCCTTCCTTTTTTTTGACTTATTAACAAATATTCAACAACCTTATTGTTGAATATTTGACAATAACTGTTGTATGTGACAAAAATCAAGATTATTTCGCCTGTTTGACATATTCAGTGCATATTCGCAGCACCATTCTCAGCCGATAAGAAATGTTCTCATACAACTTTGTCCCACCATCGAAATTATCGCCGGAACTTTAACCTGTACTAAACTTAGAGTTCTTTGTTTCTATACAGCAATGTTATTGCATTGTATCATAACAATGAAAACGACAAAGACATTCATCAATAATATCAATATTTCATTGCATACG
>JAAOEG020000012.1:1650227-1661153 GCA_011763625.2 Papilio bianor | reverse complement strand
TAGAATTGGCGAAGAATCCTTTAACTTTTTTGCCATTTATAAGTAAGCAAAGATATAAACCTTTTTCTCCTCTTAAATTGTTATTTAAAACTGTAATAGCCTTGTTATAAGTTATAGAATACTCGTGTTTTAAATTTAACAAATTATGCGAGTGCTAGTAAGGGTTGGATGATTCCATTTCACGGAACATTAATTGCCGAATGGAGATGCCTGTATAAAATTAATTGCTCCATTATTGTCCGTTTATTTTTATATATTACGCTTTTATATGCCTTCAGAAAATACTGATTAAAGATAAAATAATTCACTGTTTTTTAAAATATCCTGATATTGCTGGGAACTGATTTTAGACCTTGAAAAGGTGATCGAGCGAGATACTTTTACGGGAAATTGCTCTGATTGTTAGTATAGGCGCATGAATTAATAACGCGCAATGTTTTTTGGAGATTTAATATAAAAATGGATAACCCTAGATGTAGATATAAAGTTAATTATAAGTACCTGTCTAATTAAGTTTTCTAGCGGAAAAAACTGTTGGACAGTTTCATGGAATCCCATTATATTATTCAATAAAGTCGTTTAAAATTAATGAAACTGTTAACATAACATTTTCTTTCTCAAAGTGCAAATTCTAGGGAGAAAGACTTCTATCAAACATATTGTTGTATTATTTACTACCTCGTTTTCGTACAAGCTTCGTGTCGCTAACGTAAGAAGGTGAACGGATATAACCCATAATTCTTTGATATAACGACGACATCAGTGCTAAAGCGGGACTGAAATTCGTTTTAAACATTTCACAGAATGATAAAGTTTATCTATATATTTTTATAGTATTATATTATTATAATTCAAATATTAATAGTAACATTCATATGCTTGTTTTTAAAAATAAATAATATCAACCACTGGTCCATAATATAACCAACGATAAAGAGCGTAAAGTAAATAACGTCTAACTGTATTACAGTAAAATTTTATGTCATTAATTTCATATATCAATACTTAATTTTTAAAATAAATTACACGATAAAATTTTGTATTAAGAAAGATTATGTTTTTTTTAGTAGAGTCAAAAACCATAGTATTAAGAATTTAGGTAAAAATCAAAACTTAAATTAACTAAAACGCATAATCATAAAAATAACCGTACGTAACTTAAAATAGAGTAAACGTCAATGTCAAATGTCACTGTCACAATCACGTTTTGTGAAGAGTATTATTTTGCGTGTTACTTATTAATTTAATTGTATAGAAGCTATGGCCCAAGGAAAACTTAAAGTGAAAAGTAAATTGCCGTCCGGTGTTAAAACTAAGAAAAATAAAGGGAAAGCGGTGACAAAACGTAACAACGCGCCAGTGCGGAGTAAGAACAATGCTATAGAAAAAAATAAGATGAAGGCAAAGGTAACGAAGATGGTGAATGCAGTGGCTGAACAGCAACTTAGAGCCTTGGCTACAGACACGCCTCAGTTATCTGCGGCGCAACAAAGAGTGGCGGCAGCGCCTACTGCACCTGTGCCTTCAAAATAACCTAGAAACATAGTAAGATTAAATTTGTATACACGAGATATTTATACCAATATCGAAGTGAAATTCAAATGTAATAAAGTAATAAATTGTTCTTATCCTAAACCTACAATTCAATTGAATTAGCTGTATAATTGCAGAGTAAAAATTTATTTAGAAACATTGCATAAGATGTGTTAAATTATTGCATGATAATCTTTGATATTTACAATGTTATCGTGTGTGTGTTTTTGTAACAAGAAGGGGTAAAAAATATAAGGAAACGAAATAAAAAATCCATTACATTGCTGAAATCTGTTCAAAGGTAGAATAATCAGTAAGTTATCTATTAGAGGGTATAATTAGTCTTATAAGTGACTATAGACTCGAAAGTTTCCTGACAATGATATATAAAAGTGTAAAAGCATGTATACCATCAGCTCACTATAGATCCCCACTGAGGAGCTCGAGCCTACCCCAAGTTAGGGCTGACTAGGCCTTAGTCAACCGTGCTGGCTCAATGCTGGTTGGTTGACTTGACACACATCTTGAATTTCTTCATAGAAATGTGCAGGTTGCATCTCATTATGTTCCTTCACCATAAGAATGTCGGGTAAATGTACATATGAAATTCGAAAATCAAAAAACACATTGGTACATGGTGGTATTGGAACCAGGACTTGCAGATTACATGTCAAGTGCTTAAACCCTGAGTCACCAACACTCTCATATATCATTTCACATTTTAAATATACAACCATGCATGATGCATCTCTGAGCAAGGTGTTGTCAATTTCATATAATACTATAGTTATAAACTCTTTTTTGGAATGTTTCAATCTGTTTGCTGTAAAGTGTCCTCTTTCACATCCCTTAAAACACTGCCACATTTAAATTGTATTCTGTGCTGCAACTTGTTTGTTGTTCAAGGCTTGCATATTTGAAAAATACTTTATTGCCTTAGAATTCTTTAGTGTTATAAATGTATTGTATACAAACACTTCTACTGGTACATATATTTTGTTTATATTTATAATTTGTGAATTTTTTTAGAATGTAAGAAAATAAAGGCAATTTAATTAATTATGCATTTCATTTATGATACTTTTTTTATTCATCAAACTCAGACAAATTACTCACTCATATATCAAATAATTGAAATATCTTAGCATTAACATGTGTCGAATACCGTTTTCAAAACACTTTAAATATTTGCCTTGATAAATTATTTGTTGTAAATAGTATGTTGAGCATCAGTGGCTCAGGGTTCAAGTACTTGACGTATAGTTTGCAGGTTCTGGGTTCTAATCCTGCCGTGTACTAATCATCATCATCATCATCATCATCAGCTCATTATACGTCCCCACCGAGGGGCTCAGAGCCTACCCTAAGTTAGGGGTGACTAGGCCTTAGTCAACCACGCTGGCCCAGTGCGTGTTGGGTACCAATGTCTTTGTCGAATTATATGTGTACATTTCTCCGACGTGATAACTTTGAAGAAAAACATTGTGATGCAACCTGCACATATCTGTGAAAATATACTAAGATATGTATGAAGTCAAACCAAACTGGGCCAGTATGACTATGGCCAAGCCACTCCTAACTTAGGGAAGGCTCCGAACCCCTCAGTAAAGAGACATGTAGTGAACTGATAATGATCGGTAAAGCATTTTTTATATTCTAATGATATTTTAAATTATTGTTACTTATCATTAGGGTTGGGCTTTTTAATTTTTTTTTATGTATTCATTATTTAACAACAAATTTACTGGTGTTTTGTTCGAGGCAACATCATTTTATTTAATTTGTCATTGAATCTATGAAAGACTGTTACATCTTGTAGAGCTATTTGAACCAATGATTCTTAGTTGCCCAATACTAAGGGGTAGACAGAAGTTACGGTTTCCGGGTAGACGAAAATTTAAAATTGTATTTACGCCAGCAACGTTTTTGGGTTTAGTAACTTATTACAAATACATATATACATTTCATTTCAAAAGAACCTGAGTCACAGAAGATATAATCCGATGTACATAAGTAGATATTATAATAATTACAAAAAGACTTTTAAATATCAAAATAACCTTAATAAATATCAGTATGCCGTTAATTCGAAAATAAGGTTATTTTGTTCAAACGTAACGGTATTGTGTTACATCAGAACATATCGATTGGCGGAACCAATTCAATTACATCATCCATTAAAAATAAGATTCGGTGCGTAGAATTTCTCAAATTTATATACACACGGTTTTTGCTTTAGAGGCCAAAAAATATTAATTTATATTAATCATGTTTTATAACAAAACTTAATTTATCAGCTGCTCGTTTGCCCGCTTCTTTTATATAAAAAAAAAGTAATATTACTTATTTTGCTGACAACATATTGGTATGAAAACCTTACACGTACGTTCATGGTGACTTAATATTGCCCAAATACCCAAAAAGATTGTCATCCCCTTACTCTCTTAAAATAGTATTTGACATACAGGAGTTTTGCAAATATTTATTACAAAATTCAAATTTACTATTATACAATTTATTATACTGTATAGAAACTCATTATTAATGTATTTGTTAACATATACAATTACGAAATATTTATTCAAACATTTATTGTTACATTCCAGATAAGATGATGGAACTGGAGATCAGCGGTATTTAAAAAAAATATCAAAGGTTATTACGTGATAATATACAAAACAATACCATAACAACAGAATCAAACTAAAAAAGTAATCAACATAACACCGATGACAAAATAATGTAAAAAAATCAAACGCGACATGAAACAACGTTAAAATAAACTTGTGGTCATAATATTACAGTAAATAAAAAGTCCCTTTTGAGTTAACCAAAATTCAGCGTGGTCGGGTCTGGTTTTTATTTAAAATGTATAATACCTGCATATCGTATGTATGTATGTAACATTCAAGGTAATGTCGCACGGTGAGTGAACGGACGCGGATAGTGCTGTGCAACGTAATATCGATATTTATTACTAGCGACAACGATTTAAATTGAGCGTGACAAGCTTTAAACATGGTCTTTTAATATTTCACTATTTGAAATAGTCAAGCAAGTAAATACCTAAACATTCTAGAAGTGAGTTTTTTAAGGAAATTGAGATGGGTTATATGTTTTGCCCGCTTTAACATCTTTACACGAACGGGTCGGCTCGCCCGGTGCAACACCACGACCACACAGAAGACAAGCATGAAGTGGAATCAATAACGCGTTTTGTATGAGGAGTTTGCGTATCGGAGGCCTAATTTTAGTCCTCGTCCCCGTTCCAGCCGCAAAGAATGGGAATGGGAATTGGATTCGGCGGGGTACGGGGTCCATAGGTTTGAGACCCCTCCTTTTTCTGTGCGTTTCTCTGTTGAGTAAAGGTAGACAACGCATCTGCAAAAGCGGGTGTCTATGGACAACAAAAGCTTCGCTATTTTGGCGGATTCCAGTGACCGCTTGCACATTCCCATCTTGTACTATTTAAAAAATGTTATTTTACGAGCTAATTGGCAGTGTAACTGTACGTTTGTAATATATTATAATATAATATACAAATATGTTTATATTAAAATTCATACCCTATATACATTACTATTATTCATGTCTTACGCATAGTTGATTAAGTTAATTTGCATAAGTCTTGCTTATTAGCCTAATTGCCTAATACAACACGTCATGTCTCATCTTAGGGCCGTGTTTCTAATCAATGCGTTAAGTCATTGTACTATTATTAAGACAAAATTAGACTTAGCTTAATGGAATGTGATAAATTAGATTACACTATTAGATGTAACGCTAAACACTTCTACAATCTAAATATAATGAAAAATATTTTGTTCTTAAAATGATAATATAAAATCTGCTACGAATTAAAAAATATATCTAAGTAGTAGTCAGACTTAGTATACTCGTCGGATATAGTCGGACTTGATTTTATTATGTTCGGTCGTATTTTACGATATGACAGAATGGTCGACATCGACACCGGTTATTTACGACAAACGTCTGGAAACGCGACGTCTGTATGTATTCTTAGTTCACTTTATTACGTTTGGGAATAAGCAAATCGAATTTACTTGAGCTCTACTTTTAGAGACAAAGTGGACTTTAATTTGATGTAAAATTATGTTGGTATCGTAAGTTTTAGTATTGTTATTTGTTAAACTATTTTGAGGCAAATTATTCTTACCCAAAAGAAAGATCATTGTGGAAGTTTGATTAGGATATAATTATTAACATTTTTAAAATTGGTAGACGCCGGCAACAATAACATCTTTTGCACAAATCTGGCGGCCCTCCCGGTGCAATTAAGGCACTGTCTGATGACTGTGCCTACTGGAGTCCTATTTATTTTCCTCTTCCCCTTACTACCCTTTATTATATTGAAAGGATGGGAAGGGGACGTGTTTTTGACAGATGAGGACTCATATGTAGAGAAGTTATTATGTTTCTATGCGCATTCTTGTTCTTTAATTAAAGATAGGCAACGCATCTGCAATTGCGTATGTCTATAGGAATCGGTCGCTTCGTTATTTTGGCGAATTCAGGTGACCGCTTGCTCGTTCGCTATTTTGCAGTATAAAACTTTAAAATTATTATACTTAAATTAGGTGTCACAAGATATAATTTGCTTTTTCCTCAAAAAATGTATTAACTTGGTATTGTAAGAATTAAAGAAACATAAAGCTAATCGAATGTTACGTAACTAAGCTTGTAAGGTATGTTACGGTTAGGAAGAGTATATATAGAGCTGTACTGGAGTAATCTACGGAGGCTGCATCGTGCCAACTGTTTTGGCAAAGCCACGTACAACTTTGTAATGCAAAATGTATTGTGGCTTAAACAAACAGTTTGTTTCTTGTTGACATATTTAAATAAATGGAGAGTTAGACTATAATATTAGTTATAAAGCAACGGCTAACATATGTATGGCCGTCTGCTTCGAACAGGTTTTTCTGTCTGCGAATTTTAAAATTATATTAATAGTCCGGGCCTTTGACCTATCAAACTTAAAAAAGCAACTAGTATTTTATCTTATTCCGAACAGATCACTGTATCATGCGCCTATTCAAACTGGAAATTTTCTATGGCCAATAATAGGGATGCATATATGAATATTTTTAAAACTTATCGATGTATACGGCGCATCCCTAGTACGACAGGACATGTGGGTATCAAGGGGTTCGGGGGCAGGGGAGATGCGCCGATTTCTCCGAATAAGATTAATAAATGCAGGCGGGGCGGGGGACACCGTTCGGCTAATGACACGCCGCTGCAGATATTTTTTATCGCGAATTTAAAACATAAACTGGTTGCGGCGGTAGCTCTGACCGCTGCCGCCCCGCGCTCCGCATCCCGAGCCTCCCTCTGTCCGCAGCCTGCACTCTGCATAGTTCACCGCTCCTGTATGCGCAGACGCAAACACAATTATATGAAGAATATCATTTTATCAATGAAACTATATTATATATAGGTCAATGAAAAATGTTCACAATCATATCGTAAGCTGTAAATCAGACAGGGAAATAAGACAACTACCTTCAAATAAACTGACTGGTGCACAATATCGTAATTACAATTAGAGTCGTGAATAGGTATAAATCTATTAAGTCTAAACGTAATTCGTAAAGCTTAAAGCGCTTTCCAAATACTCTGCATTGATTCAAAGTATTTGACACATTTTAGAAGTAAAAATACATTACGCACGTTAAAAAATAATACATACACATGTCTGCAAGGTTTAATGTAAGTGTAAATACTTTGGTCTCGGTGACAGGCACCACGCTGTCTAGCTGCATCCCTACCAACATTCCTGTCCACAATCCTTCGCTATAATTCCCGTCGCGATCATCACTCAATCAACTTGCAATTAAATACTAACACAGTGTACACCTTGTAATGTTTTTCTTGCAATTTTCTGCTAGCATCTAACGTGAATTTATTGTGAGAACCTTCTTTAATCGAGTTTATTAAATCATACATACAGCTTTTAGAAACTTAAATTAGTAACTAGCTATGAATAATTACTATGCGTGTCCACTGTAAAAACATAGATAGTACAGCGACTGTTACGCATCAATACGACCAATATGTTATTGTTTCTTTGGTAAAATGACATAAAAATATTCTTGTTTTAAACTGTACAATTTATTAAAAAACATACTAAAAATACCACAGAATAGCTGGAATAGAGTTATTACTTGGGGATATAAAATGGTAATAATTCAACTATTAATTATTATTATTAATCATCGTCACCATCTGCTCACTATATGTCCCCACTGTGGGGCTCGAAGCCTACCCTAAGTTAGAAGTGACTAGGCCTTAGTTAACCACGCTGGCCCTGTGCGAGGTGGTTGACTACACACACATCTTTTGAATTTCTTTGCAAATATGTACAGTTTGTATCACAATGTTTTCGAATATGACTTTCGAAAAACACATGGATGAATTCGAACCCACGACCTGCAGATTACACGCCAAGTGCTTAACCGACGCTTTTTTATTTATTCATACTCAAATAATTATCTCAATACACATCAAGGTTGTTAATATAAACATCATTAGATGATCTTAAATTTTAAAGGTATCCGTATAACTCCGGTTTGACTTCTGAATACCGCTGCGTGTCTTTGTACAGGATTTACATATAGCATAAGAAAGCGGTTGTGGAGATCAGATGCAGTCGCAGTTTAACGGTGTTCCATGCTGAATGCGACTATTTATACCAAGCGGCCTCTAACGGCCACACGATTTATCTATCTCCCTAATGAGCGCACTACTGCTTATCTCTGTGAAAAATTTGAGCTTATATTTGCTGAATGCTATCCAAGGTAACTGACTAGTAAAAGTCGTTTGTCTCGAGAAATATTGATGGTATTTTATGAAAGGACCTTAACTAAACTACAAACTGACTACAAAGGATGTATCTTTCAGTTGTTAGATATAATTTTAAATAAATATAACTTAGCCATTTTCCAAAAGGTAGTAAAATATGTAAGTAAAAGATTGATATAACAAATGTAAATCATACACTTTTCATTTTTTAAATCCAAACTCGGGAAATTTCTTTGTCACTTCATGACCGTTGGCTATTGGGAACTAACATTGAGCACCTCCAAATCCAATCATCCGCGTCGTCTAATGTCTGATACAATAAGTGAGCCACTCACGCAACTGCTCAAGAATCGCTTTATGGCAAATTAAAAACAAGAATTCGTAAGAGGTAAGCGGTGAGGCAAGTTGTATAGTCACCCAACAGCTTTACTTTTTGCTAATTGAAATAACTGAGCCCCGTTATTTGTATCTTAAAGCAAGTGCTACTGAAGCGACGTCCACGATCTGTAACCTGTCATTTCGTATCATCAGTTGAAAATACGTTAAAAAAAATGAGATCAAATTTGAAGTCAAATTATTAAGCAAAACTGGCTTCAAGACAGCCTGTTTGGTTTTTCTTAATTTTGAATGGTCGAATTTAAATGTTTTATTGATATTGTTGATATCGACTATGAGGTTATACATATTCTTCAAAAAGAAAGGGGAAACAGGGTTTTGAAACGCTTTGCCTTAAATTAAAACGCGTTGATGTCTTTTGTATGAACATATACATTTTAAAGCACTGTTAATTCAAGCTTGAAATTTAAAGCTTGCTATAGTGGGGCATAGTAAATTTAAGCTAATTAATCTTTACTACGAAATAAATTAAACTCAAAACTGTGGTCTGTTTATTTATTAGAAAAGACATAAACATATCTCATACTTTTCAATAAGCAATTACCGTCCAAACGATGATGAAGTTAAAAGCTTGCGCTACTATTGATGCTAATTTACGAACGGGCGACCTGTGCGACAGCGGCGGCGGCGGCGGCGGAGGCGGCAGCGGTGCTGATATCGACGGCGGGAGACAATAAATCCGGTTCTGAGTGCAGCAGGCGGGTTGCAATTAAACTAGTGTCGCGACGAGTTCGCGACCGTGCGAAAGTGAAGCGGCGGGGAGAACGGCTCGGCGTGCGGGGCGCGGGCGGGAGGGCGGAGGGCCCACAGAACTGCACACGGTGACTCCAGTCAGTGCGCTGACGCCGGCGCATACGCACGCGCCGCGAGCCGCGAGTACAATATTGAAATGTCGTGCTAGCGCGGCGCGCCCCCATGGTGTACCCCGAAGCCTCCCGCTGGGGCGCGCCCGACGCGATAGCGCCCCTCTACGATGACGTCTACCGAGGTCAGACGATTTGCAAAACCTACCCGTCGCGAAATTTTACCTCCTTTGTTTCTGTGCTCTGAAACCGCTACACGTTGCAACCTGCAAGGACGACTTTGGGGTAAAATATGATCAATGGATGTTAACAAGACCTGTATAAGAATTAAGAGATAGAACTATTTTATCCTAAAGCTTCCTGAAAATTTGTATCGTGTACGGTCAGACACTTCGAGCTTAAAGCTCAGCTGTAGTATTAGTAGTAGTAGTAGTATACCAGTTTTCCCGTTGCTACAAACTTCTATTTATTTGTCAAATGTTCTTTTTAAGCAACATTAAGAAAAAGGAAGAAAATACCATTTACTCTAACAATGTTAAAATATTTTAAATACTTATTATTCCCAAAACTTCCTAATGTCATAATGAAACGCATTATACTAAATGAACATATAAATTTATTGCTTTAATTCGTCTGACGTGAAATGTGCGAATCGGGTTTAGGTTTTTTATTAATCTTGGGGCTTTGACCTCCATTATCAGACTGTCATGAGAGATACAAAAAACAAAGACAGCGGTACCTGCTGGTTAGTGTTTTACTACGTTTTGTTTCAATATACACATTTCGATAACTTTTTGTTGTTATTTGCAAACAGATTTGTTGTGTCAATATAAATGTTAGTTAACAATCGGTTCGCTATTAGCAAACCTTTTATTATGAATCAGAACAACTGATCTTTGGACGTAACAAAGCTTAATAAGCCTAACTTTAAAATGTAACGAAATTGGACTATTAAATAATTAAATACGAGGTCTTTGTGCTTTGCGCGTGCGAATACGTTTTGCGCGCGACTCGAGTGACTCATCTTTATGGATTCGCAACTCGACTGTTTATTTATATTTATGTCTAGATATCTCAAAACCTTTCTTTGAAGCTTTAAACAAATGTATACATATCAACCTACTTATGTTAAACATAAGTGCATATGCATAATTTTGTAAGTATTTACATAGTCTACTATTTAGTGGACCAAAATGATGTATTCACAGTTTGTTATATGACACTTTTGGAAATAAAATCAAACCTTATCGTAAAGACCAAGGAAGAGCCAATAGCCTAATGGTTAAGGGTACGGCTTTACGATCACGTAGCCGAGAATTCGAATCCCACCATTCAACTATTGTCGTCTAATTCCTAGCATAAGCCTACA
>JAAOEG020000012.1:1617190-1627985 GCA_011763625.2 Papilio bianor | reverse complement strand
GAAGTGGTTCAAATCTTCCTTGCAAGATTAGTAAACATACAAACATACAAAAGTGAAGTTAAATAAAAGCTTGTAAAATAGAGCCGGGTTTTGATTTTGTTTTATTTTTTTAACACAACATTGTTTTCGTTTCTTTGCGTTAATCTCTTGCAACTTGATCCTGCACTTAAAGTTAGGCCGTGTTACTTGCGTGTGATCTGCATCCAGAATACTAATCAACTTTATCTGTATACAGCGCAGTAGCCTTATCAAGTAGCGATGTCGATTGGCGTGTTTCGCGCGGGCAAGATGTTAAAAAGCAGGTTGTTAATGGTCGACATAAATATGTATCTCCAGAATGGCTCAACGGATTTCGCTGAAATTTCTCACAGATTTTTTTTGTTAAAATAACAGTAGATTTTGGTCAATTTACTAATATTTCACTTAAGATTCCAACTAAACTCTAGGCTTGTGCTAGGATTTCATTTACGACAACGATTACGATTTAGTTTAGTCCAATGGCGGATTCGAACTCTTGACCACGTGATCGGAAATCCGTACCGTTACCCATTAGCGCGCGTTTACATTGAACATAGGCCGGAAAAACACATAGGCCACAAACAAAGATTTTTTTTTTATTGCGCTCGATCAAAGTAGTGGGGGACTGCTAATATTTAAGATTTCAGAGCGAAGATGATAACAGAAAGATGTCGTTCTTTTATTTTGTGAATTTTTATCCACTTTTCAAAAGTATCCCTTGTAGCAAATAATAATAGGTAGCAGAGACAGAGTTGTTAAGTTCTAAGAAAAGCGCTTTGTCGTTAGCTTTCTTTCTGTATGGTAAATACTTTATTGTCTTCATCCTGTAAATGGCGCGAGGGGGACGCGGCGGCACAATTCGCGGCCGCGTCCGCACTTTCGCGTCAAACCTGTTATTTCCCGCACTCGCCGATACAGATGTGTTAGATCGCAGCTGCAATTGAACATTTACGTCGACGCTTCGAGAATATGAGCTAGCTAATCAAAACATATAATAAAATTGGAGTGTCTTCTGTCTGTTTGTTCTGGCTAATCTCTGAAAAGGCTGGACCGATTTTGACGGGACTTTCATTGGCAGGTAGCTAATGTAATAAGGAGTAACTTAGGCTACGTTTATTTTAGAAAAAATCTTTTATTTTAGAAAAAGAAATCGCGGGCGACGTAATATTATAATTTTGTTGACGTTTTTAATCGATACACCAGTCGGAAACGTTTGATAAATGACATATTTTGATGGTCGATAATCATAACTAATGCCTTCATTCTGAAATCGAAATAAAGAATTCCACGTGGAACTTATACATTATTAACTTTAAATTATCATTATTAATTGTAGTCGAAGTAAAACATAGGTTCCATTACACACATTTCTAATACTGAATTTGATTATGTCCACCTTTTATGGTTATTCGCAATGTGAAATATACCAAGGTTACTCCTCTTTCAGTACCCCTTTTAATTGCATTGTTTTAACACTAGTCTTTTTCGAGAACTTATGCTCTATGTCTTTACTTGTAGAACATCGTCCAGATTTATTTCCAGTGTGTGTTGATTAAAAAATATAACTCACAATTTTATTATAGTAAGCTATTTTTATAAATGAAATAATTTAAATTGGACACCACGTCCTGCGCTTTTGCAACGCATAAACTTTCCTGTCCAATTACGTAAAATAATTACGAGGCTTACTCGCCACCCAGCACCCGCCAGCCGCCAGTCCTGCAACCGGAAGGGAACAAGGCAATTTGGCGGCGGATTTTATGGCCACTAGCCAGGCGTAACTCTAACCAATTCCATTTCTTAATAGCCTCCCCGCTAGCCCTGCGTCCCTCGCTCCTCGACCACTGAAATGAGTACACCACATAGTCCATGAAGTACACGGTATTGTGTTTTAAATGTATTCGCTTTGATGGAAGGTTCATCTGAATATAGAGTGGAAATGTTCTTCTTTTGTCTGATTGGATTTTGAAAGTCAATACCAACCTAGAATGCAGTCTTAAAGCTTTTCGTTTTAAGTATACAAACTAGTGTAAATTAAAACCCGGTGATTTTATTTCCTAAGCAACAATACTACAATGTAATGAACGCTGTACACAGCATCGCGTCGCCGACATTCTTTAGTCGCGAAAGTATAATATGAAAATCGTTGTGACAAAAGTTGTTGCAATTTTCAGGATGTCGGAGCAAACGTGTACAGCTACGTAGTCGCTATGTCTTTGTTGACCGTATAGAATTTGCGTCGACGCTATAACGCTTTGTGTACTGAGACGCTACGCGAATCTCGCTCCTTATGTATACAACATTAGTCTCGACGATTTACTTGTGTACGCGATTTTACGTATGTGTGAAGTGCCTTAATGTTTTCGTACTAGTTCTTACCTAAGGGATTTCTTTACTTGACTCTGAGTGGCAGTAAGCCAGTTTAAAATGTTTTGAAATACAATTATTGCATCACAATTTAAGTCTCCTAAAATTCTTTTAGACTTCGGTTCAAAATAAATACTACTTCCGCTGTATAATGTTCATAGAAATGGTACCTTTAAGTAACTATCATTACGTCTTTGAAGAGTTACCGAAAGTGATACAAGACATTACTGTTGAACGGAAACTGTTAATTGCCTAAGAAATCGACCGCCTGTCCGCATTGATTTAGGCGATCGTCTCGCTGCCAACATAAACGAAATAGCTTTCACGCGGCAGATCGATGTAACGAGCACGCATAAAAATTGTCCCACCTTCATAATAATTAATAGAACAAGGGTGCCAACATTACAATATTATAATCGAAAAAGTATAAAAGTTGTATATTTATTATTATTTCTTTCTTTCTTAATGGTATTTGGGTGTCTTGTGCCATTAAATAACTGTTTCGTAACCTATTAATTTCAAGGCTAACCTAAAAAGCTTTGGATTAAAAGTAACATAAAATTAAAATTTAAAGTTCAACGTACTTGGCGGACGATAATTTCAAAATTCCAGCAGAAATTCCTAACGTGAACGTAAAATTTCGTCCCTCAATAAAGCGTGCACTTAACGAAGAAAATTGGGTTAAGTAACCGTCTATATTTAAACTTTGGAAGCGTTCTTGTCGTAGGTAGCCGTTTCCGAGGCGATGTATTTCCCAGGTAATTTCTTGTAGCATTAGTGAAAGTAATCAATCATTATAGACGATCGTTCCTTACCTTTCACGTTGATTGCTGTAACGCAAAGGACATAGGCTTTTATCATAATCACATTGATTAGAGACGCTTTCACCCAATAACGTTGTTCTCAGGTACACATTCGCAATAAATGGTTAATCGAGGACCTTAAATTACCTTCACATTTAACTTTGCCCAGAAAAATTGGGGTAACTCTTCCATTAGGCTTTTCGATATTAAAAAATCTATATTAATATTCTCCCGCAATTTCGTCCGCGTGGATTTAAAAAATACATCTATGCCATATTTCAGCGAGATCCGTTAGGACGTTATGGAGATACCTTCTAACAAACATCCATACATCCATCCATATAAAGTTTCGCATCTATAACATTACGAGTACTATCTTTTTATTGAGGAAAGATTTGATTTCTCAAGAAATAAAAATACTAAACAGATATGAAAAATTCTTTCACTGTTGGGAAGCTACACTGACCGTGGGTGGTTTAAGCTGTTTTGAACAGATTTTTTTTTAAATCCTGCACAGACAAAGTCGCGAGCGAAAACTAGGAGTAGTAACTAAACTTAAAAACAAATGTGTAGTTTTTAACTATTTTATTTCAAACCTTTATTATTACAAATTAATGGTAACTCCAATACATTTTGTCTCTGCAGTTTTATTGTAACGCTTGAATAAACTCAAATAGCAACGGATAAAGAATCCAAAAAGAATTCTAAAGAGTTCTTGCTGAAGTTTGTTTTCTTCCCGATTTATTTGTTCACCGATATCGATCGGCTCGGGGAAACATTCCCTTGAAAAATAGGGCCAGCGCTACACCCTTCGACCGAACGTAAATCAGACAAGGAAAATGTTACTGATTACGAATTAGAAAGATTAATGTTTGACTTAAACTCCGCAAGGAATTTGCCATGTCGAAACTCTCAAATGAAATGTTTGCTTCGCTCTAACAAATTTTCGCCAGACTACGAATAAAATAACATTTTCAAGAAAGTAATACTTAGAATATAATAGATACTTGAACTTATTATAGAAAATTATAGTAATTGATAAAAAAAATCTTTTATTCAATTGTCTTAAATCCTTACACACCCTCGGTAACATTTTTATGTATTGTATTTAAAATATCGCTTAAATATCAGGGCAGGACAAATTAATGGAATCCAAGAGTATTATTAATTTTATGTTTGAACATCTTTTTATAAATAACATCCCATTACATCCCTTCTGACGCAGGTGTGACGTGGGTTTGATGTGTGACGTCACAAAGCCTTATTACATAATTTATTTATGTAACTGGTAGTATTAAGTAAGTGAGCTCTTTTAGGGATAAACTTGTAAGTGTTTAATCAGCGTAAAAAGACATTTCGAAACGAGAAAGATGGCATGTATTTGTAATCTACCGCTGTTAGTGAAATTCTTTGACTTAAAACTATACTGTACTCACAATACTGGACTATAGAAAACGCAATAGAGGTCGAGTAAGTACACTAATCATAACCCAAGTGTGTCACATTTCTATAAGCGTTTGTTTAAATAAAGTTAGTCAATGTAGCAACCGTATCCATTAGATATTCTGCAATACCTTTGCATTTTGGGTACACTGGAATAGAGGGTGATAACATATTAAATAGCATAAGTGGTTTTGATGAGATACATACATATACGTAGGAGTTAATAAATAAAATAGGAAAGGCACATTAACTCTCAATTATGTAAAGCAAGCTGTTAATATTTACAATGGTCATAAATACTCATACAATATTCAACGGTATCAACATTAATATTATTTTATGAGTCAAAAAAATCAGCATAATGTTATAAAATCCCCGTATCTCACGTAAGATCATAATACACGTTAATTCCGCAAATAACGTCTCATTTTAACTCTATTTTTATGAAAATGTCGCGCTTTACGCCCCGTGCTACGTGTCCCGTGCCTCGTGCCTCATGCCCCGTGTAGTAATTAGGTTAAGTGTACAGAATCACGTCTGTTTCACGAGAATAACAGAAAATATAAATTGCACTTCCTGAATTAAAATTTATTTCAATGGGCTATATTATTTATAAGTGTTTACTAAGCTTGAGAAAAGATGACAAATTTTTAATTACCAAGTGTACATGAGAGACTAAAAAACTGAAGACTGAATACACCAAAGACTTGCGTATATAAGTTTTAATTACTTCATCAAAATAAATTTCTAAGTAACATACGAGTAACATAAAGCAAACAAAGTGAAAACCTTTAAACAACACGTGTGTTCACAAAATCTTCGGCAGAGTTCTCGCACACTTGTTACAATATTATCATAGGGAATATTCATATTCGTTCACATATTTTAGTGAATGCCAGAATAATAGAGGGCGCTACTCAGGATCGGACTGGGAACTCACAAAGCAAACACATATATTTTGAACGCTAGGCAACTAAAATTATTACTTTAAACTAAAAACATTTAATCAGGTGTAAAAAAGACATTCTTTACAGTTACTTTCACAAAAAAATGTCATCAATGTTTATATATTTATTATTATTACACCTACTAGAGAATAATCGGAATGGGCACGTGGTACCCACCACGAGATAGTTGGATGACATCGAACAAGACGTTAAGAATATCGGCGTCAAGAATTGGATGCAAAAAGGCCAATGTATACCGACGTGGATAAATATACTGGATCAGCCCCAGGTCCATCCGAGACTATAGTGTTTCAGATAATAATAATTACTACACACCATACAATCATGTACCTTAAAAACTTATACCTAGAAATCATAATGTTGTGATTTAACTACGGGATTAAATTTAATATAAATAACCTAATATCATAATATATTTTAATCCAATGCTATTTCAACACAACCTATTTCATAAACCTTTATTTAACTTCACTTTTGTATGTTTGTATGTTTACAAATCTTGCAAGGAAGATTTGAACCATTTCCAATAGACCAATTGAGCTGATACTTGGTATACCTTACGTAGGTACTTGGATGACAATACAATAATATGATACCATGGAGCTGGTCTGATGATGAGGTTGGAAGGTGACCATAGGAACTTGTGGACCGATTGAGCTGAAATTTGGTATGTCTTCGTAACTTCGGTAACAATACAAAAATATGGTATCATTTGTCATAACAAAAGCTTGTTTTTAAAATAATTTTAATTATGTTTACAATGATAAATTAAAAACAAAATTAACTAACAACTTGAGAATTATAATAACCAGAAACTTCATGCGATATTTTTTTCCAAACAATCCGCCCCTGTTGGCAGTAGGACTAGCAACGATTCTCATTTCATATTCAAATATTTCAAGCAAGGAATAACAACGGCTTTTGAAAAAGTAACATTATATAATAGTAAATACAAAGTTACAGTAAGTAATTTTTCTTTCATCATCATCATCAGCTCACTATCCGTCCCCACCAAATCGCGCGGAGCACACCCGAAGTTAAAGGTGACTAGGCCTTGTTAAATAATGATGTTTTCCTTCAGTCTAAGAACGTCGTATTAATGTATATAGAAAATTCGAAAATCGAAAAACATATTGGCAGATGGTGGGATTCGAACCCAAAACTTGCAGTCTACAAGTGCTTAATAACCCCTGATCTGATATGATTTATTTATAACAATTTATTTATTTGTAATTTTTAAACGTATATATGTACATACAGACGTAAAAATATTCAATATTTATACGTGATATTTTTCCGGTAACAAAACAAGACAAAGAGTAACGAGTTGTATATATACAGATGTATTAATTATGTCTAATTAATCTGATTATTAACGACGTATACCATTTTGCAACCAAGTACAAGATGTGTTGTCTACGTACATTATACATACGAGGCATTTCCTCCAATCTCATCTTATTCATTAATGTTTCCCCGTTAAAAGTTTTGCACAATCTTCGGAGGCGTTAACATCTAGCGTCGATACTTGACCTTACTTAACAGTTACTTAGACCAGTCTAACAGGTGTTACCATGGTTACCGCGACCGGTGTGGATTAGTGTCGTAAAAATAAGTGGGCGTCGTTGGACGGGGCGCGGAGGCACATAGGCGATTATACTTAGCAGTGTCTCGTATGTGGTACTATAAACGAGAAATGGCTAGCCATGTGGTTAGCCATTTCTTAGTACGATTGAAGCCGTCGCTATAAGACAGCTGAGTAAATCCGGGCTTCTTCTCTCTTATTAAGTACAAATTCATTGTCGTACGCAAGGTGCAAGACTGTTCCCAGTTTTATCGGATAGAGAATTCTTGAAAGACCTTGAGTTATAATTGTTTAAACAATACACATCATTTGAAACAAAAAACTATATTTAGAATGACGACTGCTTAAACTGTAAGGAATATTGAAATAAAAATTGTAAAGGAACAAATTCCGCGGTACATTTATTTGAGAAACAAAAGACTTTCCTCCGTCCGCCGGCAGCCCGTGCCCGCGTCCGCGACTTTTTTAATATCTTTTTATTTCAATCTAAAACATTCTTAATTGGAACGCTTCCTTTGTGTGAAATTTCATAGTCCAGTTCACTTACTTAAGCTTTAACGAATATCCTTGTGTACACGAGAGAGCGTTGGGTATTATAACTAAAAAATACAGTTATAGGAATAAAACCCATTATTCAGAAGAATTGTACCCGAAACAACAACGCCCCATTTTGTAGTTGAGACGAAAACGTTCCCCTAACATAATTTAATGCTACAAAACAAATTAACATTTGCTTGCTAATTTATGCATCAGTTGAAAATAGACGCCGCATCGCGTGGACTTACAAATACGTACATATTTATTTAATAAAACAAACTTTTTTAAAACTATTTAAATGTCATTATTGTAACCGAAATTACTTGTAACTTTAAATTGATCATAAGAATAATATAATGGAAATAATAAATAACAATAATATTATTAATAAGCAAGTTAAAATGGGTTTTTCTACTATTATTATTAACATTAAATTGTTAAAAAAAAACAAAATGCTAATCTCCGCAGATTACTTAGTATACAAACAAGTCGGGTATTAGGGCCTCGTGACGTGACCCAAACATAAGTGCGGTTCAATTATTCGACGTTTCGATATTTGGAGTGGCGGCTTTTTCTGAGCTTAGCTTTCAAGGCTTTCGAAGTGCGCATCTTTTCAGTTTTCCGGTTAAGGAGGACTGGATTTATTTCTTTCTGACGTCATTAAAACTTCGAATTCAATGT
Organism: Papilio bianor; assembly: GCA_011763625.2. Classification (NCBI taxonomy): domain Eukaryota; kingdom Metazoa; phylum Arthropoda; class Insecta; order Lepidoptera; family Papilionidae; genus Papilio; species Papilio bianor. The sequence goes on along the minus strand of JAAOEG020000012.1, from coordinate 1,619,583 downwards.
ACATTAATTATTGCATTAAACGAATTCGGAGATGGAATAAAAAAAAGTGGATTATGAATTGTTAATGTCATTTCTTTGAAAATGTAGTCGTCTCTTCATGTTTTATGTAACAGTTTCATGAAATAATGTTATATATATATTTATCTACGTATTCATCTGAACGCATTTTGAATTAAGAAATGAGATCATTGCTTTTTGTACGGGACTTAAGCCCGCAGAAAAATTGGTGTTGTTTGTTGTTGTTCAGTGAGTTAACATACATAGAGGTGTGTTAATAACTCTGGATTACGAAAGTAATATAATTTAAAGATTTCGGACGCACGAACATACTTAAAATTATTTATAAATGAATGTTTAAATAATCTTAAAATCAGGCGTCTGATAGATAAAGTGACATTTCTGACATTTATTTCGACGGTAGCCGCGATATCTGCATACGTTAAACAGTAATGTGAATTAAAACTTTGTTTTTTATTTCACACTTACTTTGATGGTCAATTGAGATTCCAAAGAAATAGCTTGTGCAATGACTTCAATTTTGAAGAATCGATTCCTGGCCATTACAATAACGTGGGTCCAAAAATGATCTCCTTTAATTATCTTTACCAAACGTGAAATTGAAAATTAAGTTGCAATTGTCAGTTTTATCTACTTAATTAGGAAATTATTATTATTATTTTACTAAATCTATTTTTTGCTAATGCCGGATTCGACCAAACTGGAGTTAGTATTTACTCCCGAGGATTCCGAATTTTGGGTTTACCAATCACTAATCTATGAATATCGAGATATCGAGATAATAAAAAGCATCGGTGGCTCAGGGGCTAAGCACTTGACTTGTAATCTGCAGAACCTGGTTCGAATCCCGCCATGTACCAAGGTGTTTTTCGATTTTAGAATTTCATATGTACATTTACCCGACGTTCTTACGGTGAAGGAAGACATCGTGATGCAACCTGCACATATCTGCGATGAAATTCAAAGATGTGTGTGAAGTCTACCAACCCGCATTGGGCCAGCGTGGTTGACTAAGGCCAAGTCACCCCTAACTTGGGGTAGGCTCGGAGCCCTTCGGTGGGGACGTATGGTGAACTGAAGGTATATGATCTATGAATATGTACACGCGAGGAAATATTTACGGGGACAATTTTTATCTTAAATCAACGGAGGAGGAGACGCACTCAAACAGGACATTTCTTCGTCATATGCGTATCCTCCCCCGTCAAGTCCACTTCCTCTGCCTATCCTTTTCTCGTAAGATAAGGGTGGGAAGAGATAGAAGACTGAAATTAGGCCTCCGGCACCACACTCATCAGACGAAACGCGGAATGACTTCCACTTCACGCCTGTCTTCTGTGTGGTCGTGGTATTACACTGGGTGAGCCAGCCCATTCGAGCGAAGATGTTAAAGCGGGCTCTACCACTGTTACTGGTTACTGGTTGGTATTAAATGTTAAACTCAGAATAACAGTTCTCAGAGCAGAGATCACTGTCACCTCACCTGGCACATTTGCGACGCGTCGACAGATGACACTTCACAATATTATCCTACAAAATGAAATTGTTACGGCATTTCCTGACATTTTGAAAGAAACAATTGTAGATGAACTTTTGTAGGTTTATATTATAGATTCGTTCACTCTTTATTTTTTAAATTAACCATTGATAACAATACCGAGATAGCTTACTCCGCAAGTACATTGTTAAATCGAAAACGAAAATATCCAAGGAATAAGTTCAAGGAGGAAATCCCCGTACTGTTATATTCGTGTAACATCATATTTAGTCGAATCCTCCCAGTGTAGGAACTATTATACTTTAAGTATAATTATTTTTTTTATGTTTGAAATATATTATAAATAAATAAAACACACTGTCTCTGCCAAATTGTCTCGATTAATTGCGTACATCAGATCGCCGGCTTTCAGTTAATTACGGTAAATAGCTCTATTTCCGCCGCCACTAGTGTACTCATAATTAATTCTAATTAATTGACACGTGAAGGTATCTCTTTATGAAATAAATATAAAAAAATATTACGCATACACTTAACGTCTGAACCTTTTGACGAGTGAGGAGTCAATAGATTCAAATTATTCTTTGGATTATAATTGAGATACAGACAAACAAAAATATTATTTTGTTAAGAAACAAATTGTTTACTATGAATTTCTATTATGAAGTACTTTACTTTAGTAGATTTTGTATAAGAATTCTACACTGAGGGATTTTATAAGTTAGGTACGGCACACCTATGCGCTAATGGGCCGGCTTGGTGCAATACCACGACTACACAGAAGACAAGCATGAGGTTGAAGCAATTCGAAATTTCGTCTGATGCGTGTGTCCTGAGACTGAGTTTTATTCCCCTTTCCCTTTTACTATCAGAAAAG
>JAAOEG020000012.1:1495483-1508582 GCA_011763625.2 Papilio bianor | reverse complement strand
CTTTTTTTTATTTCCCAAGTTAAAATTACCACTTCGAGGAAAACGTTTTGAGTCGATAGAAGCCATAAAAAAAAATTAGCTGAATGAGCTAAGGGCCATACCGCAAATAGCATATGAAAAATGTATGGAAGACTGGGTGAAGCGTTGGAGATGTTGTATTGCAAGCGATGGGGTCTACTTTGAAGGCGATAAAATAAATTTAGATGAATAATTTATATTTTTTGTTTTATTGACAAATTCCCGACATTCTGTGTACTAAATGTACACAGAATGTATATCGTTGTTTTATATTAAAACTAGCTTAGGCCCACGAATCCGTCTCCACGGAGTTTAAAAAAAGTAACCTTGCTCTTTTAGACTATGTTCTACATCAATGCCAAATTTCAGCGAGATCCGATAAACCGTTCTGGAGATAACTTCCAACAAAAATCCATCCAGCCACCTACCTATGTACTTCTAAACAATCATATTTTAATATTAGTAAGACAAACAACATTATTAATAAAATAAATCGTGAAAAACTTTAAGATCTTTAATCTAAAGTGTATAAAATTTATTAAAATACAATAAGCCGATTAAGCATTTAATTTTAAATACCTTTCTTAGAAACGGTTCATATTTCATTACCTCGTAATGAAATATAAGAAAATTTCGTAAAAGTTAAAGCCTTTTAAACTTCACAAACATTTAATAAGAAACTTCTATTTAAATCGATTACATTAAAATTAAATAAAATAAAATAAAAGAACATTTAATCCTTTTGACAATTACAACGCAATTAAAAAAAATGTATAAAAAGTAATCATATTACATATACTAAATAATTGTATATTACAAAAGGAACAAATCACAAGGAGCGTTGCAATGCTGATCGGATAGGGTCTCCAAATTCGCAAAACATTCAACGAAAAACGTATAAAACCCAAGTTATCATGTCTTGTACGGTATTAGAACTTACACCGATAATATTCATGTTTACATTAAATATGTTTATGTTTTGCAAATATATTATGTTGATCACTGTTTACGGTTTCCAACAGTAAAACAACCAGTGGCCATAGAATAAGCCAAGCGATAGAAGCTAAATTTTAAAAAAAACTTACAAGTAAATAGAATTTTCACGATAAAATGTACAATATTCTTTACAATTATTTGGAAGAGATAGTCTGTTAAGATTGCATTAAAACTAAGTCTTCTGAATATCTAATTATCATCTCAATAGAGTGCTGCGCTAATGACATTTAGATAAAACCCTCGACTCCCCGATAGAATAATCCCTTTGTAATCAAAGTGGGTATTAACAACTCTCTAAAGATCCGTCTCATCGGATATTAGACTTACCTGAGCGAGGTCAACTCTAGTTGTAGAACGTCTTTAAACCTATTAAGTTACCGTTAAGGGGATTTATTTCTCTCAAGATTTCAACGTCTTATTCACTGTTTAAACAGAATTAACTATAAATCTTAGATATTTATAAACAAGACGTATACTTAACAAAGGAGTGGATTAACCTTTAACATGAACTTACGGATTATGTAACAAACCGATGCTTAAGATCTGATTAGTTATGTTATTTCTATTTTATTATAATGCGAATCATCAGCACACAGGTCCACACTGAGGTCCTCAGCGTCTACCCCAAGTTAAAGGTGACTAGACCTTAGTCAACTACGTTGGCCAAATGCGGGTTGACTTCACACATATCTTTGAATTACTTCGCTGATATGTGCAGGGTGCATTACGATGCATTCCTTTACCGTAAGAACGTCATTAATTTAGTTGAAGGGATTGCCATTTAAATTTATAGTTAACTAGCTTTCGCCCGGGATTCCGTCCGCGCGGATTAGAAAACACTAAGCAAGTAAACGATAGTTTTATATGTTTTTTTAAGTGTGCACTGTGTGCCAAATTTTATGGAGATCCGTTGTACCGTTCAAGAAAACATCCATCCGTCCATGTAAACATTTGCATTTATAGTATTTGTAAGATATTAAAATGTCTGAGTAAAACTTCACATTTAATAAAGCAACATTTACTCTCGTGTATTCTGACACAGAGGCATCCGCCGGCTCCTGTAATTACATTTACGTCGGGAGGCTTTTACCGAGGAAAACCAATAAGCCCACGTACGCTTTACTATACTGAGTGCTCACCTTCATGGAATTTAAAAAGCTTTTATTTTAATTTAAATAAGCCTGTTAAGGATGTAATGACATTGAATATGTTTACAAAAACCTTGATATGAAATGAGGCAAAAAAGCCTTTTGTTACATATTATGATAAATATAGTAGAAACAAAAGTGAAGCGCCAATAGACTAATCGTTAACGGTACGGATTTCCGATCCCGTGGTCGAAAGTTCGAATCCCGCCATTCGACTATTGTCGTAAACCGTACCCTAGCACAAGCCTCGAGCTTAATTGGAATGGTAACAATAAACAATAGTATATAATAGTAAGATAACAAAAAAAGGCTAGTATTTTCACAAAAAATAGTAAATAGTAAATATCATATATTGGGCAAAACGTAAACAAATATTTTTTCTGTAATATATTTTTTTGTAGTTGTTGATAAACATAATGACGAACAAAAAAAAAGCGAAATTAAATGTAAACAATGTTAACGTTCGGTAAACAATTTCGATCACGGGCTCAGGATATTGTTAATAAAATATAATAGAGGTTCTATTATATTTTTTAACAATATCAACAAAACAGCGTTCACTAAAATTATCTTGTCCTATTTTGTTTTTTTCATGCCTACGCGAGATTAAATCTCACAAAATCTAATTCAAACAGACTATATAATATATTTTTAACCTTTTTGTTGAAAATAGTATTTACAAATATTTTTATGAGAAAGTTTGATAATTCAAAAAGTTTTGTTTCATTTTAATTACCTTAAACTCCAACTACACCTAAATTAGGTTAACGCTTGATATACGAAGACACATAAAAGAGTGAGACCTATCACGAAACGTTAACATAAAAAATGTCCTTGGTAACACGTAAGTGACATATGTCGGTGCAAGGCGGAAGTGCGGAAAGCGTGCAGCACGCAACATGCACCCAGCGACCTCGCCTGCGTGACGTCAGAGCACTTATGACGTCACCGGTCTGCCCACCACGAACACACCGCTTTGTAATACAATACGTTTTCACAGAGGAAACAACAGTTCAGTTGTATAAACATCCATTTACGCGGACACAGCTTTAATACATATCAAATGATACTGTTATTACATAAGCTATTTTTTAAAAGTGTGGAAAACATAACACGCTCGTTTGAAAGTCTGACAGTCGTTTGAAAGTCGATGCACTAATCATAAACCTTAGTGATATAACCATAGCTTCTTAATGGGTAATCTATCGGTCTCAATATCTCTCATCTCCTATACTTATAATATAAAGAACAAGGATTTGTTTGTTTGCTTTCACAAGCTCCGAAACTACTAAACTGATTTGAATTTTTTTCACTGTTCGGAAGCTACACATTCCCGGGTGCTATAAGTTGTGTAATTCTGTTAATACTTATTTATTTTTAATTATGCGCAGACGAAGACGCCAGCTTCTAACTTATAAATACAGCGCCTAACATAAGAGTTAACTCTGTAATCAAGAGATGTCACATGCAAATCAGTCATTGCATGTTCCAAACCAAAGAGAGGAACAAAGCATGACTCTGTGTGATATTTCAAAGTTACATACGACGTTTTAAGCCAATGATATTTATAGATGTATCAGTCAAAGCGTGCATTCTCCACGGCCGCCACTCCGGACGACAGCTGTGCAAGATTAAACTGACACCGTCCAAACAAACAAGACACGAGTCCTTTCATTTTTATACAGAGCAAATTAATTTTAAACCGGTCACAATTTATAAGAGACGCTACATTTTACACTTTTAGAGTAAATTTAAAACAAAGTAAAAAAACAAAAATGTCTTGTTTTGAACACACTTTTGAAATCTTGGACTCTCGACATTTTTAACTTAACCATTTCTTAAATAATTTAAATGAAAATATTACAAATCAAACAAGGATCTTAAATTTTGTAGCAAAAACTTTGCTTTCTGAACATTAAACGTAGTATCAAATAGGCTAAAAACCAAGGCGTGGCAAGTTAGGCAACATCGATACGCCGTACCCTATTCAGTGACCCGTTAACCCGGTACATTGCTCCCGACAATTAAGCCATTGCGTAAGTCAATGTCAGCTATACATTCCAGCAGCTTTTTTACAGGTAGGGTTGTCAAAATTAAATTTAATAAACACTACGGTACAATGACAGGTTCCAGAGTTATTCTAATTTTAATATTAAAATTAAGTAATACTACAGACTGTCTGACTCTTGTCACTTAACCAGCGTAGTTTAGTATAAGAAATATACATAACGACTATTAAAGTAACCGACTCTGTGTACGATAATATAATTTAATAAAAATTATAGCCTGCTAATTAAAATACAACTTTAAACGTGTCAACCCTATAAGGGTACTGACGTGCATCGCTGTGTCTGACGCAGCCATGTTTATCGTTAAGTAGGTTTAGAATTACATTTTGATATCTTGCGCCTTACGGGCCGTTTAAAACGCAATCACGACACTTGGATAATCGAGCGTTTATGAATGTATTAAACATCGATTATGTAACCGTTACTTGAATATTTTTACTCATCAGATATAACGTAAATTTTACAATATAGTTTTAAATTAACATTAATGCGACACTTTTTTTTGTGTGACTGGAATGTCACTGTTTACCTTGAAGAGTCATTTACAGCTTCACCGGACTTGAGGTGGCCGAGCGCAGATGGCGCTTAGCCTAAACCTCGTTTAGGAGTAACTAAGCTCGAGGGCTCCCCTCAGGAACCTCGACTCGAACCTTTACTTAGTTAATTATTACCCCATTGAAAAAGCAACACAAATAAACAAAGTTCACTGCTACCTAGTGAACTTTTTTTACAAGACACTTTACAATCACAATTTATGCAATACATTTAATAATTTACCAAATATTAAATTCAAAAGCAAAACCAATAACCCGTGTTGTTTCTAAAGTTGATTTACGTTCCAGTCTGTCGGAAGTTGATCAAACCTAAACACGTTTAGAATTAGAATGTTTATAAAACACATCTAGTTTATGAAGCCCGAGTTTTCACTGCGAAAATCCTGTACAAAACACATTGTCATCCCACTCATTCTCTTTGATAAACCAGAGATAATAGAAAAGTATGTAATGTAAAATTGTACAAGTGGTACACACTATTATATTTTCATATACTAAAGGCCTACTACGAACATTTGCAAGAACATATTTGTACTGTCATGGACATTTCGTAATGGGTGTACATATATGTATGTATACACTGAAAAATGTCATACAAATTTCGTCGATGACGTTAAGAATTTCTTCTCTCAATTTTTTGTGCATTCACACTATACTCAATTCGTTGGACATACGAATCAAGCGCGTAGATCGTGCCCGTTCCACGATGGTGACCAAACAGACAGGCATTGTGTCGATTCGTGGCCGCACAAGGATGAATTATTCACGACGATAGTGACGTAGGGTACCGGTTGTATTGCGTGTATCGCTTGTTATTAATAGAAGTACTGTACAAACTGACAATTGTACAATTGAAGATACGAAATTTTTTTGTAACCATTAGATACCATAAAGTGTGGAAAAAATCCTATTCTAAGTACAGTGTGGCTCTTGTGGTGAGGGATTCAGTAGGGCTTATTATTATTTTTTAAATTTACAACAAGATAAATGATTTTATTACAAATGAGCTGTCGCCCGCGACATCTACCCTGCGTAATTGTTAAAGAAATAATAGCCTATGTATTCTTTCATATTATGTCAAATTTCAGTAGAATCCGTTGAGCTGTTCCAGAGGTAAGTAATAAGAAAATGTAAACTTTCATCAACTTCATCATCATCATCATCATCAGCTCACTTTACGACCCCACTAATTGGCTCAGAGCCTTCCCTAAGTTAGGGTTGACTAGGCCCTAGTTAACCACGCTGACCAAGTGCGAGTTGGTTGATTACACACATATCTTTGAATTTCTCAGATTTGTGCAGGTTTCATCAGGATGTTTTCCTTTACTTTAAACACAACTTCTTTCTTCACAACTAAATGTACATATGAAATTCGAAAATCACATTGGTACATAGCATAATTCGAACCGGGACCTGCAAATTACAAGTTAAGTGCTTAGCCACTGAGCTACCGACACTGTGTAAGCTTTCGCATTTAAAATATTAGTAATATAGTAAGAAGAGATATCAAATACAGTAAAAAATATTAAATTCATTTAAAGTCTACATTACATTTCATTGTTTCACATTAATTAAGATTTTATTGACTTAAGGAACAAATTTGATTAACCCCTGTAAACGCTTTTGTTTCTGTTCCCTTACCGAACAGCACACCGGACGGTCCCTGCCGACCCACTTCCGAATATCGGCCCGCAGGGAAACCCGACAATATGCCCTCACCCCACCATGTAATTCAACATAAATAATAAATTGCGAGCAATAAATGTCAGCAGGGAACTTGCCCCGAGCGTAAAATGAGTCTGTTTAATTTTCATACATCTATCTACACATCAAATGTGTTTCGGGATCAAGTACATTTTTTTTTATATTACATGGTGGCAAACGAGCATTCGGCCATCTGAAATCGCTGAAATAGCGAAGTGACCGCTGCCCATAGACATCCGCAATTGCAGATGCATTGCCAACCTTTAATCGACGGAGGAGAAGACGCACAGAAAGAGAATAGTTCCTCTTCCTATGCGTATCCTCCTCCGTCAAGTCCGCTTCCCCTTCCCATCCTTACCTTGTAAGATAAGGCTGGGAAGGAAAATAAGACAAAAATTAGGCCTCCGACACCATTTTATAGTATCATTACAATTGAGGATTATTATTTTAATTTTTTAGTATTTCTATTGAACCTTTCTTAGGGATTTATAGTTTAAACATGGAAATTGAAGTGAGAAAACAGTCTTTGATACTATATTCCGTTAATATTAATCAAAGATATTTTCATAGATAAAAATATACTTGATCCCTAGACATTTGTTATATCAGATTAAGATACTATATTATTGGAATTCTACAATAACTGAGAAGTCACTACAAGCATATTAAATAAAAAACACGATTACGAAACGCAGAAATTTCACACTGATGAGTGCATATAGAAATCTTCCTACCGCAAAGGGAAATGGACAAACAAGTATTCAGTCTGCAAAATCAATTTAATTATTATACGACATGGAGACAAAAGAACAATATAGTGTAACAACTCACTAGGTAGTACACAAGTATATAAGGAAACATCAACTAAATTTGGAGCACTTTCCTTGTAGTTGACGCAAACATAAAAGTCCCCAATACAAAATACAAAACCACATATAAAGTGTCACATAGAAATTTTGAGCAAATTTTTTCAATGACAAAATAAACGACGTCATCGATTACATAGCCAAGTTTATAGTGACGTACACATTGAGATGTGGCTTTATAAACCGCAAGATAATGTAGGAACGTTAATTGACCACAAGTAATTGAATATTTAATACATCAGTCAATGTAGAATGTAACAATGAAACAATATTGGCATGGTTCAGTAACCAGCAATTTCACAAGGATTAAATGGGTTCAAATCAAACAAGCTAGCTACAAAAAAATATTATTTTGACCACATTTAGAATTGCGTCTTACATAAAAATAACCCGTCATTATCAACAACCTTGCTATTCGACGTTATCCCAGTAATTTTTACAACTGTCCTTACTGATTTATGTTACACTAGCTGTGCCAGCGACTTCGTCCGCATGGAATCGTGTCTTTCCTTCCTTCAAACCTTCGAGCTTTAAAAATTACGATATAGCTATACTACTTTCCATCCCACTATATAACCTCATACAACCCTTTTTTCGCATTAATTTTTTTTACAAAGAAAAAGCCTTTGTCCTTACTCAGGCTCTAGACTATCTACGTATAAAATTTCATTGAAATCGGTTCAGTAATTATGCAGTAAAAGCGAGATAGACAGAGTTACTTTCGCAATTATATTATAATATTAATATATTAAGAAAAAAATATTTTTCAACAGAATAGAAACTTTTAATTTGTCTATTTGAGTATCAGTCAAATGATTACTTGATAATTTGTCACTGATTATATAAATAAAACAGTCAATAGCCTCAAATGTCAATGGTCACGGCATTTACAACTGAATGAAACACGCATCGGTGGACATCAGAGGTTAGGGCCACTCAATTATACGAAGTTTGTAAACAAACACCGCTCGTTAACAGAGCCTTGTACGCGTTATGACGCTCGCGGTGACGCCCTGTAATCGAAACCACTATATAAAAGTCATCAAAGTGATACTGCGCAACTATTATTTATATACATTTATAAATATAACATTATAAATATAGACTTGACAAGCATATTGATATGAAAAACTACAGTTTTATTTAAACATGTCTAATTGTAATGATGCCTAATTTTCGTCCTCGTTCCCTTCCCACCCTTTTCTTATAAGGAATGGATGGGGATGGAAAATGGATTTGGCAGAGGTGGAGACGCATAGAAAGCGGAATTATTCTCTTTCTGTGCCACTACTCCTCCATCGATTAAAGGTAGGCAATGTATCTGCAGTTGCTAAGTCTATGATCTAGGAGAATACAAAGATATAAGGGATAAGAAGGGTGTATACGAGCTCCCATTAAGTAGCTCTGTCTAGCTTTAATTACTTAATTAAAATTAATGACGTGCAAGTTCAGCTCATGGTTCGCATGTGTGAAGCAGATCAATTAAGTGCTATAATTTGTTGATGATTTTTTTTTCGAGCTGCGATGTGCAAGTCTCCAGGCAGCTCTGACTGGTCGATTCACATAAGTTCTAGTTCATCGCGTTGAGCCGTGAACAGTCAATTTGCAATTGAACCGCATTTCAACGGTCCAAGCGGAACTTTCGATCCGGTTCAAAGCAGTTCTACACTCGTCTACATACAAGATTTTCTGTCTTTACTTTTTATTGTACTGTCATAATTATGGACAGTATTTCGTGTACGTTATGTTTTTGTTTCTTGCCGTAAATAATTCATTTACGTCACAATAATCGTCACTTACTGAATTATTTATTATTACTTTGTTGACGGAATTTCGAAATTTATTCCATCGTTCATAAAAAATTCAGTCCGGGTCCAAGCACAAAGGAAAGGCGGAAGCCAAATAAATGTGACATTCATACAACGATCACGTATAAGGGCCGACTATTTTATTATCGAGGTCGTATAAAGAAAAAATATTTGATAAGGATTGGAACCATAGTTCTTTACGAAGAGTGCATTCAGAAAAAAACTGTTTAAAAAAAACGGAAGTGTATTAATTTTCTATTACAATAAGATGCAAAAATTTATCTCTTAAACTTAAACTCTTAAACTCTATAGTGTAGAGTAAAGGGAATGATTAATGATTGAGATGATGGTTTTTTTTTCATTCCCTAATCAAATGTAGCATTAGGCAAAAGCTTTAAGTTGCAAAGTGGCCAGCGTTTGTACGGCGCAAGTTATTTTTACCGTAATGTGAACGTGGATCAATACCACACGAGTTCAATTGTATGAACCTTGCATGAAAAGTATAGGTTTTGTATTGTATCAAGATCCGTTTATATGTTCTGGAGGTACCTTTAAACATCCATCCCATCAAATATTCGCATTTGTAATATTAAGTAAGACCTATATAAGCGTTATATTCCTGTATCGTAGAAAGTGTAAGGTCTTATCTTTTGTATTAATTATACAACATTTGGATAGATGGATGTTTGAAGGTACTTCCATAAGTGCTGAACGAATATCGATGAAAAACGATATAGGTATATAACAAGTTCTTTTTTAATTTTGCGAGGACGGAGTCACAGGCGACAGATAGTCATACATAATCATAGCATTACTGTTACAGCATTTGTTTTTATATGCGCCCCATTACTTTCCTGTCAAAAATCTTGTTCCTTTATTTTTACTAGCTGTCCGCGCGTTCTTTTTTTAATATAAAAGATTTTTTCTAAACAAACGAAAGCTAAGTTACTCCTTATTACATCAGCTACTTGCCAATAAAAGTATCATCAAAATCGGTCTAGCCGTTTCAGAGATTAGCCGGAACAGACAGACAGTCAAAGTTGTAAAAACTATTAACTTTTGGTGTATGTACCGTGTATATATATATATATATATATATATATATATATATATATATATATATATTTATATATTTATTCATACACATGTAGTAAAAAATGTTATTTCAATATTACAGAGACTCCAATTTTATAACATGTTTAGATAAAAATGATCGATGATGAGTAAATACATGCAATCCGACAATTTGCCATGTCTCAATAGCTCAATCATGGATGTATGTAACATATTGCTCATCATACCTTGAGGCATGCGGTTAAGAAGCAGGCTCGCTTGAATAATTCATACAAATAAAGCATTTAACGCACGTTACGGCGGATAAATGACTGCACACGACAAGATGAGTCTATCAAGATCTGAGACATATCATTTGTATTGGCGATATGTTCGTCTGAAGCTTGGATGTTTGAAGCATGTTGTCACATCAAACACTTGACTCTCTCTCTCTCTCTCTGCATTGTTTCCTCATTTCTGAGGGTCACGACCTTTCTTCTTGATCATTTCTTAAATGGTTTGTCCACACTTTGCGATTCTTTTCGATGTGGATGGCGTTATGCACAGAGGTGTCGAGTGAGGCGCATTGGTCAGTCCATCGCATAGAGCGGCGCCCTCTGGGTCTCTTCTCCTTGATTTGAAACACTTGACTACATATACATTATTTATAAAGGCTAAGATAAATAGCGATGTATCAATCAATTTAAGCAAGCTAGAAAATCAGGATTTTATTAAAGAAATTCCCTAAAAAAGACGATTTAAAATCGCATATTTTTATAGTGTTGAAGACGAACGTATTTATAACATTTTTAAGATGCAGAGCTTTTAAGCCGCTGGAACCCTAAAAGCTAAGACGGCGGTACAGCTTACAAATGCTAAAACACTTTAAGCATATTAAAAGCTAAAATGCTTTTAATATGTTTAAAGTGTTTTATTTTCTATTTTAATGGTAAATGTGATCGAATACACATTGCTTGAAGCGATTTTTTTGTATGAAAATAAACTTGCCAGAGGAGTCGGTGGTGAACGTGTTGGATAACCGCTTAACAACTGCAAATCACCGCGTGTACATATCTGTGACAAAAGGTATCACGTAATGTATAATGTATCGAGTGGGTACTCAGATAAACTTATCGTATCTCTATTGATACCAAAACAAATGGCCGACAATTCACATTGACATGTAAATGGGGGCCGATTCATATGCATTCGGTTTTAGCACGTATATATTTCTGGTATACATGAAATACAGTGCCGTAAAAACATCTCTCGCGATCGATTGGTATGCGACCCGAATTCATACGAGATTTAGAGATATATGTATTAATTTTGACTTGACCTCTTATACCGAAATGAAACTCATACAAAATCTAAGAAAAAATAGAGGCTAATCTGGTTTTAATTAAGAAAAAACCAATCCCTTTTTTCCATCTAGCACGAATTTTAAACAAGTATCGAATATTAAAAAAAAATTGGATTGCCTATTATCAAACATGGACAAAGAAATGATCGAACATTTTTTAAATTGTAAAAATGGGGAATAACAACAATGCATCGCGGAAGAATATATACAACTGAAAAGATAATTAATAATTCATTATCAGTTAACTAAAAGAGTGTCGGTGGCTCAGGGGCTAAGCACTTGACTTGCAATCTGCAGGTCCTGGTTCGAATCCCGCCATGTATCAATGTGATTTTCGATTTTCGAATTTCATATGTACATTCACCCGACATTCTTACGGTGAAGGAAAACATCGTGATGCAACCTTCACATATCTGCGAAGAAATTCAAATGGTGAAGTCAACCAACCCGCATTGGGCTAGCGTGGTTGACTAAGGCCTTATCACCCCTATGGGTAGGCTCCGAGACCCTCAGTGGGGACGTTTAGAGAGCTGATGGTGGTGGTGGTGGTGGTAGTTAACTAAATATCCCCACTGAGGATCTCTGAGTCTACCCGGAACAGAAATCACTAGACTTTAGTCAACCACGCTGGTATATTGCGGGTTGATTAACTTCACACATACCTTTGAATTTTCGCCATATGTGCAGGTTGCATTACGATGTTTTCCTTCACCGTAAGAACTTGGAATAAATATATGTACATATAAAATTCGTAAAAAAAACACACTGGGATATGGTGGGTTTCGAACCAAAGATCTGTAGATTACAAAAGCGCTTAACCCTTGAGCGACTGACGTTCTATAATGACAGCTACATTAAAGATAGAAATCGTATCTTAAACATCAAACAAATATAGATGACTTAAATTATATCGAGTCTGTTCAAATTGATTGATTTCAATTCCGTTATTTCTGTGATCGTTTGTGCCAGCCTTGCCAACTTTTCATTCTTTTAACACGCTATTTAACGACCGACTTCGGCCGGGTGTATTGCACAAATCGACTAGTTTTATTATCCGTCAGAAGATTTCAAAGAAATCTACACATAAATCCCGAACACGCATTAAGGCGGGGAACGCGATGAGGCGTTCGCCTAATAAAACAGACGTTATCTATCCAACTGTTTACATGTCGTTTGCGTAATTGTATAGATCCGGTGTATTTATGGAGAGCTTTGTAGAATCCGCGATACAGATCGCAGCCGACGTAAATGCTACGTCGCTGCCAACTTTGGTATCGCCAACTATATTTAACTTAAAGATAAAAATATTATTTTTACTATGTTGAAAAATACTTGATTTTTTTACCTTTGATATTTTAGGTAACGTACAGTTTTTACAGTGGTAGAGCCCGCTTTAACATCTTCGCACGAATCGGCCGGCTCGCCCGGTGTAATACCACGACTACACAGAAGACAGGCGTGAAGTGGATGTAATTCCGCGTTTCGTCTGATGAGTGTGGTGCCGGAGGCCAATCCCCCCC
>JAAOEG020000012.1:1483448-1495383 GCA_011763625.2 Papilio bianor | reverse complement strand
TGTCCATGGGCGTCGTTGATCACCTTGGTGTTCACACTGCTCGTTTGCCCCCTTCTTTTATAAAAAAAAAAAAAAAACGTCTTTTGAGACTCTTAGAGATTTTGTAATGTTATACATAATATAAAGCTCTATAAAAGCTACTCCCAAAAAATCTACAAAACATTAAATTAAACCATCAAAGCAAATAAACAACCCCGCAAAGTTTAAAAATATACAACAAATCTAATAATGCCAAAAATAGAAACCAGTACCTTTTCCTCAATCTTGATTAAAAAAATCCATTTCATGTTTCTATTTTAGGAGTAAGAAACCATAAAACGTCGCGATCCATACGAAATTTAAATTCATTAGGAATATAGCGGCAGTTTACGTAAGCCGAGAGCTGAAAAGGAAATCTTTGTCAAATACGAAATTCTGCTAAAACTTTTGGATCTGCTGAGAAAGGTATAATTATCAGACATATTAATCTTACTAACTAACCAAAATTAGAAGTCAAAGTAATTATGTGCCTATATACAATGATTTCACTTGTAATAGAAAAAGGCAACAATGCAACACAATTTTACATTCATTACAACACTTAGGAAGTGTGACGCAACATGTAGAAGACAATGAAATATGTGAATAACATTATAACCATATTGAATAGGCTGAGATGTAAAAATTCTGGTTGAATAGGCATCACGGGGCCGGATAGACCTAACGAGCAACGCGGATTCGTGCCGGCCATGCATTACAAAGCGGGCCGCTTCGTTACGCATTCTATAGCTTTGCCTCACTTCGCCTCGCTTCGTCCGCCAGAGCCGCCCGAACTAAAGGCACGGTAGAGTCGGACAAAGGCACCTTCTGATGCCGGCCCGGAATTGTAATACGGAATTTTGAATAATATAAAACTTCTGTAGGAACATACAATTAAATTCAATACACCATTCTTAAAAGCAGGTAACAATAAATGAACTTAAAGAAACTTTTTGTTAACATCTAAGGAGAAATGTCTATGGGAGGTAATATTAGAAAACTAGGCAAACGATTACTTTTCTTTTGTTACTGAGTTTGTTAGCATATCAAAGTGAGATTGTCCTGTATTTCGATAGCATGGTCACTCTAACTACGAAATGGCAACAGTCACTCCAAAGTATGCTTAACGATGCATACAATCCTATCAGCATACAGCTTAAGGACGCTTTGAATAACTTTGCATCAACAAGTCACGCTTCTGATTTAGGTTAGTGATTTTTTGGTAATTACTACACGACTCTGTAATCATTATACTAGAACTGGAAACATTTATCAAGCAAAATTCCAATGACTAAGTAAGAAGTGAATAAAATCCATACGATACATCCTCAATAAATAAATGTAAATCTGTGAATGTGTGAGTTTATGAAATGGGTACATAAGTAGAAAGGTAAATAAACTATGTACCAATATAGTGGACTGACTATTTTGTTTAAAACACGCTTCTAGATCGAGAGAGAAACAATTAAAAAGCCGTATTAATTTAATTGTCTATAAACCGTTAAATACGAGTATTAAGTTCTAAGCTTCGTAAAAATGTCTTAAAAGCCATTAAGTGCAGAAAGCTTTCAGGCATGCTGTGATAGAAATGTTTTAAAAGTAGATATATACACGATACTTATTATAATATATTATAAATGCTAATGTTTATATTAATGTATGTATGTATGGATGGATGCTCAACTATCTCTATGAAATTTGGTACAGATGTAAAACATAGTCTGGAAGAACCATATAGTACTTACTAAGTTTTTTACTAGTTTTTAGCTCTGCGACGGAGTCACGGGCGAAAGCTGGTGTATTTATAACTGGTAATACACAGATACGAGTATGTATAACTAAAGCAGTTTGATTAGAATCGGTTTGCAATCTCTTCCTTTTGCTTTCCCTATCTTTAAGCGAGTTGTAGATTGTCTATTATTCACCTTTGAAATCTGATGTTAACTAAAAGCTACGTTGTGCTGGGAAAAGGTGCGCAAATCATAAAACTTAATCTAGCTCGCACTAATTGGAAAATACAGCGGGTCTCACGAGAAAATGAAGTTATAACTACTTTTGGCAATTAAGCTACAGCATTAGTCTGAAACGAGCGTGAAATATTTTGACGTGAATAAAAAGGCTTAAATAAAAAAATCTTCTTTTTTTAAATAAAAACAACCTTTGCTAATATTTATTATCTAATTTGCATTTGTTTTTTTGTTCACTAACACCCGTATTCACAAACGACACTGTGAGGTCTGATAGTGTGCTCGAGCGCACAGGGCTGGTAAAATCAATTCACAAACAACATTTAAGTGCCGCACAGCTAAAGTAGCTCCGTAGCTACTTTAGACAACGCATAGTGTTGGTTGGTAAACTGATAAAATAGAAAATTAAGGTTATTTCAATTCAAGTAATAGGTAATACTGCTGTGTCGATACCGTAACGAAAACAAAAAATGGATTATAGCAGTAAAGAAGAATTTTTCAATTATATTCACGATCGATTAGTCGAACAAAAGTCAATAACAACAAGAAAAGTGATACGGGACTTTCGATGAAATCCTTAAAATAAATCCTTTCGATTACTACAGCTCGGAGGAATTCCGAAGACGACACAGATTTCAACTAACCTATACATATATCGATATTAAATTATGTTAATATAAGTTAATAATAATGTAAAAACACAAATAGTATTCGTAATCAAAAGAGAAAAACGACGATGATCGTAAAATAATGCTCCTAATATTTCACTTAGCACTTGGCAACAACAATAATATTTATATTTATAGGTCTTAAATGCTCTTACAAAATAATTAACACGCATCCAAGCAAGAGAATGTCTAAACATATTTACGTTGGTTGACAGCTTTGAGGTTCTTCTTCTTCTTTGTCGCTTCAGTCTTGTCAGACTGGTCGTGGTCATTACGTATCAGTGACCCGTTTGACGACCCGCCGCCACTCCTCTCGGATCTTTGCCTTTTAGTGAATTTAGCAACAAAAATGGGCCAATCACGGAGCGGTATCTAACGCAGTGCGTTCCCTCAACGAAGTGTTACTTAAGTGTCGTTTATGAATCAGAAGGCTTGCCAAAACGAACGCACTGAGAAATGTCGCCCTTTGCACAGTGTTGGTAGTACGCACACCGAAGTATTGTTTGTGAATACGGGTGTAAATCATCATCATGAGCACTCATTTTTACTTCCAAATAGAAAGCTTTAGTCGTCAGCTCGTTGTTATCTTCATTCAATAGATGTTTCAACATATGTCAAATTGGCAGACCGTTTAAACTATAAACCATTTAGTTGGATATGTAAGAATTGTTTTAAGAACTTGTTGAAACTTACCACCATCATCATCAGCTCACTATACGTCCCTAATAATGGGCTAGGAGCCTACCCTAAGTTAGGGGTGACTAAAGCTTAGTCAACCACGCTGGCCAGTGGTGCGTGGTTGAATTTCTTCGTAAATACGAGCAGAGTGCATCACGATGTTTTCCTACACCGTAAGACCTTGGGCTAAATATTCATATGAAATTCGAAAATCGAAACCACAGTGGTACATGGCGGGATTTGAACCCAGGACCTGCAGATTACAAGTCAAGTGTTTAAACCTTGATCCACCGATGCTTTATTTTAAACGAATGAACTGATATAACTTACTATACAAACGCCACATTTCATATAATCTCATAGAATCTTATAGAATATAATACATTTTTATCAAATAACAGCATAATATTAAAACTTATTTATTATACATTAACCTTTGTCAGATTTCACAGAAAAGCTCCTAAGAGAATCACGACTTTCAGGGACCGCGAAAGCTTTCACCTCGGATCAAAAGGAAAACTTTCTACGGTCAAAGAACTTCGAGACATTAATATTCTATTCTGAACAGTTTTTATTATAAGAAAAATTTAATTATACATTAAAATAGATGGGAACCAAAAAACCTTGAACTGGCAAAATCAATTGTTAAATTAGACTCCTAAACTATATCGGTGTCATCTCCGTTATTGATGCTATCACTTCCACTATGTCCTACGAAATAATAACTGTTCAGCTTACACAAATTGGATTTCAGTTCAATTTAATTAAATGGCTGGCATGGCTCATAACAAATACAAATATGGCCACCGCATAAGAACGCTCTCGCTGTTTTCGCTTGGGATCGCATCGAGTCCATCATCAATAACGGATTGATGTAGGCGGAGATGATTTATCGAATTCTAAATATCCAACGAATCTCCGCTAGGTCTGCATGCGATAAGAAAAATAAATAGTTGTAGCGTGAACGTAGCGCCGGCCGGATGATTATATTTAGATAGTATTCAAATGCTATCGTGTATATAATTTGTGAGAACGTGTGCGTAAGTATGGACAGAAATAATGACGAGTATAAATAAAATAGGTATTTCGAGATGCCCGTTGTAAGGCGGGAGGGGCCAGGGTGGACGCATGACATGGGATGTAACACAACCGTTTATATAGAAAAATTGCAATTAGGTTAAAAGTGGTAGAGCCCGCTTTAACATCTTTGCACGAATAGGCCGGCTCGCTCGGTGCAAAACGACGACTACACAGAAGACAGGCGTGAAGTGTAAGCAATTCCGAGTTTCGTCTGATAAGTGTGTGTGCCGGAGGCCTAATTTTAGTCCTCTTTCCCTTCCGACACTTTTATTATAAGGAAAAGATGCGGAGGGAAAATGGATATGGCGGAGGTGGAGATATTTTCTTCCTGTGCGTTTCCACCTTCCTCGATTAAAGGGAGGCGACGTATCTGCAAATGCGGGATGTCTATGGGTAGCAGTCTTGGCTATTAGCGAATGCGGATACCGCTTGCTCGTTTGCCACTTTATACTACATAAAAGCAATGACGCCTATTATTACCAACTATTTCATTACGTCACATTTTAATAAAAACAAGTAATCGAAATATTAACGAAAATGCATTATTCATTTGCGAAAGGAGTCAACAAACTTTTACTAGGTCGATGTCATTATTATATAAATTAACAACTATCAACAACAATTTAATTTCAGTTTATTTATACACAGCTATTTTAATCTTATACGTCAAGCGTTAAACAAAAACAAATTGTATCAATAAAGTATGTTTTGCTTGTGACTGGAAGTACGTATATATTTAAATTTAAATATTATAATGTTATCTAGCAAAGCAAAGTTAGTGAATACAAAGCAAGCTGGCACGTGCCGCAACTCTAACGTGAATTCCAAACATTATACATTAAATCCCATCTCAATCTCAGTTATTTAAGTCGGCGACACGGGCTTTTAAGCTTTATTCGCACCAGGACAGTACTTTAGCTAGTACCGAGTACTTGTCCAAAATCGTTGGCACTACTGATACAGTACAGTAAACAAGCGAGTCATATTTTGTAAGATAAACATCAACGTTTACTTAACAACTCGACTAAAACTACGGATTCGAACATGTTTAGCAGATGACCGAGTAGACAGTGACGCGTAGTGGGAGACGCTACTCGCCGAATAATACAATACAAAAAGAATCGGCTCGAATAAATGTTATGCTAATCTACTCTACAAAATTTTTGTTGTTTGGACACATTCAGTTACTTCCGCTTCGAATAAAGTCCACAAATGTCTATATTTATTTTAACAGATTTAATATCGTAGATATCTGAGTAAAAAATAATCAGAAATACAACTATTATAATTACTAGTAAGAAATGTTATTAGCAGTTATCTAAATAGGTGTCTAATATATGTACGTATTTAGGTTCAAAAACTTTATTTTACATTATATTTTGCAGTATCATCGCTATTAACAACCAAAGACATATACCACAAAGACATAAACGGATAAATACATCCCATACTGTCTTCTAGGGAGACAGTATCACAGTCTTAACATCATTGGTTCATCTTTCAGGTAAACACTTCAAGTCTTGTGTCACCGTATGTCATTCAATGACTACAGAAAATTACAAAACCAGCTTCTGTCATATTCGATGGCTATCGAAGATGAAAGTATAAACAATTGAAAGGTTACTGTCTGTTGCCAGGTCAGTAGCCACGGCGCCGGCGGATGAATAATAAAAAGGTTTCGAGAGAACTGTCCTGTCATAATAAAAAACGTCGTTTCGTCGAAGTAACGAATACATTTTCTTAGACAAAACAGAGGATATTCAATAATGTGTCGTAGTTCGTTAGATTAACTCGCTTTATAAATTCTTCATGTGCCAAATGTTGGCCACCACTCAACCAGCAACAACAACTTCGGTTGCATTAAGTGGCCAGCTCGCACGATGTCATTCCACAACCAGACAAAAGACTAAAGTAAGGAACTAAATAACGTAATACATTGACGGATTTAATGTAATGAGGGATGCACTATTTATAAAATGAACGATGAAGAACACAAAATATCATTAATGAAATTTAAATTCCGTTTTACGTCACATTGAACAAATCATATTTTTATGAAATAGTGTATACATCTGCATATATATTGCATTGTATAGTACATGGTACTGCTACCAGCATGTTACCAGATTTAATTTAAACTACCTTAAGATAACGGTACTGTAGTTTGCATGACATGTAAATAAAAACAGTATGACCACCTTTTACAGTAAACTTCCGAAGGTGTGACGTCACTCCCACGTCCAGCGCGCGCTATCTGTTTTCGGCTGGCGGCACATTCCTCGCGTACTCCACCCTATTTTATATTTATAGTCGACTTTATCGTAATACCGCTACACATGAAGGCGCTTTAACAGAGAACGATAACTATAGCGACTCGATACCAACATTGATTCATTTACGTCACTGTTGTAAACCACTGAGATAATATCTATGGGTCCAGGCTCTAACACAATCTATTGATTTTTTTTAAAGCAAAACCATGCTTTGCTTTGTATTGACCAATGTGGCTGGAATACCATAGTCATGCACCAAGATATTTACTGGTTAAGTATCATTCAAAAAACCTATGCATCTTAATTTTACTATAAATAACATTATAAATGCGAATGTTTACGTGGATGGATGTTTGTTAGAGTTTGTAGCCTAAAGGGCTGAACGAATCTCGATGCAATTTGGAATAGATGTAGAGGATAGTCTGGAAGAACACATAGATTACTTTGTTCCCAGAAATAGTTACGGTTTGCGAGGGATACGTAGTAGTTTTTATTATACACTCGATAATTCTGCAACGGTTCAACGTATCTCACTGAAATTTCGCACAGATATAAAACATAATCTGGAATAACACACATGACACTAAGTTATTTTTAAAGCCGCGCGGACGGAGTCGCGGGCGAGAGCTAGTAATATTATAAAGGCGAAAGTTTAGATGGATAGATGAATAGATGTTTGTTAGAGTTTGTTGCCTAAACTACTGAACGGATTTCGAAGAAAATTGGCATAGATGTAGAGAATAATCTGGAAAAACACGTAGGCTACTTTTGATGCGGAAAATAGTTACACTACGCGAGGGATCAGAATATTTTGTTATTGACATATTTTCTAGATAATTCCGCAACGGTTCAACAAATTTGACTGAAATTTAGCACAAATATAGTCTGGTATAACAGATGAGATACTTGAGAAGTTTGATTTTTATTACGCGCGGACAAAGTCGCGAGCCACAGCTAGTAAGATATAAATCATTATTGTTGTGTATTGTCTTGTTCAGTGAATGTTTACCACGGTTAAAGAGCGGAGATGCATCGGAAACAATCACTTATGCAATACTAATGATCTGTGGGGGAGGCAGCTCCCCTACAAACACGCTAACCTGTATATAGCTAATCATGAATTGAAATAAAAAAATCATTGACTATAGTCATTGACGATCATATCTCAATTAGACGTTAATACTAAAACTACAATGATATTTAAAAATTATTATCAGGTGATATCAATGACTTCACCATGGAAACAGTTCGCTTATAGACGAATTAAGTCATACCGAAAGATTGACAATATACTTTATCGATTTGACACTGTTCTACTGATGTACCACGGGCTTTAGAACCGGCAGACATTACAAGTGTTTATTTTAAATTTGTGGTCACGTGATTAAGGTGTTCCTTAAAGTTACTTATGTTGATAGAGATATCAGTTCCTTGCGCGTCATTAAAAAGGCGTAGTAAAATATTGTAATCTAAAATCGAGGCCCGCGCCTTGCTCTGTTCGTACATAAAATGACCACCCACTATTTTTACGATGTAGTTTTATGACTCATTTAACTCAGTCGACGCTAAGCGCCTTCGGAGATGGTTGAGGAAGCGCGGCTCTGATAGCGGATATTATGTGCGGCATCGAACTCACTTTACAATCCATACGATCCGTATTAAAAGGTCCAAAGTTATACTCGGTATTTCGATTTAATTTAACACAAGCTGTCGCCTGTGAATCCGTCCGCGCGGAATTAATAACAATTTAATTGACAGCCTAAGTATACTTACAGACTATAATCTACATTTGTGCCAAATTTAATTGACTCGTTGTTCCATACTGAAGATATATTCAAACAAATATCCATCCAAATTTTCCCAACATTTAAAACGTTTATTTTAACACTAGCTGTCGCCCGCGACTTCGTCCGCGCGTTCTTTTTCTTAAATAAAAGATTTTTTCTAAAATAAACGTAGCCTAAGTTACTCCTTATTACATCAGCTACCTTCCAATGAAAGTCCCGTCAAAATCAGTCTAGCCATTTTAGAGATCAGACAGAACAAACAGACAGACAGACAAAAATTTGTTTATGTATTCATATACATATAGTAAAAACGGTTATTTAATATTACAAACAGACACTCCAATTTTATTATATGTATTATTAGTATTTAGTATTATTGACACAAAAAAAATAAACATCTATATCGTGTAGGTACTGATTGAACTGCTGCATCGAAAATACGTAGTTACAGGGAAAATTATTTTATCCTATTCCAATAACAATTATTATTCTCATAAGGCATGAATGATAAAAATAACTTCACTAAAAGGACTAATTTTAAGATTAAAACTGAAATAACCGTTTTTTACTACATGTATATGAATATAATATATACGGTACCATACACCAAAATACCATTTTTTACATTTTTTGTCTGTCTGTCCGTTTGTTCGGGCTAATCTCTGAAATGGCTGGACCGATTTTGACGAGAATTTTATTGACAGGTAGCTGATGCCATAAGGAGTAACTTATGCTAGGTTTATATTCGAAAAATTCTTTGATTATAGAAAAAGAAAGCGCGGACGGAGTCGCGTGCGACAACTAGTTAATAAATATGATTCTAGCGTAATGTTCACTTTGTAACGCATTTAATAAATAAGTGCGTACAGCAATTAAACCGGTTATTTGTATTAATAAACATTAACAGTCATTTATTGCATTATATTGAGTGCAAGAAGGAATTATCTCCTCCGTGTACTATAAAATTATCGCTTACGTCATCGAATACCAGAAGACCATCTAATCGTACGCGGGATGATGATCCCTCGTAACAGGAAATACGGGACAGAGTTGCGTGTGCGTAAGTATTTTCAACATGACATAACCTTGTTATCTGGCTGGCAAATAAAGCGGAACCAATTATTGTTGTGACCGTTACCGATGGGGCACTGGGATTGGCGGGATGAACGTAAGCCAATCTAAACCCTAATACCACGGTAGACAGGTGTTATTTCCTTATCTCAATTGCAAGTTAGCCCGTGGGAAATGACCGAGCGATCGGTTGAATAGCATCCATCGTAAGGCGTTGCCTCCTGAAGATAGAATGTGTTTCCTGTTCCGGTCAAGAAAAATACGTTTATTGCAAATTTAAGAATACCTATATGGAAACTAGGAAAATAAGTATGTAATTTATTGTAAAAAAGAAAATTCTATAATATTACAGTAATTTTCAACACATTTTGAAGTATAATATAATAGTTGGCAATATATTTTCCGACGGTCGGTTTTGAGTTTCCAGATTTAGTTGAGATAATTATAATTAGTGCGTTGGTGGTTCAGGCGTTTAGTACTTAACTTGTAATCTGCAGGTCCTGGGTTCGAATACCGCCATGTACCGATGTATTTTTCTATTTTCGATTTTCATCTGACGTTCTTAGGAGGAAGTAAAACATCGTGATGCAACCCTAACAATGTATGAACTTTTTTGAACAATGAAGATTATTCTTTAAAAAAAAAAAAGACCCGCACATACAAAAAAAAACTAAGATACATACATATGTGTGAAATCAACCAATTCATACTGGGTCAGCGTCACCCGTAACTTAGGGTGTGACTCCGAGTCCCTCTGTGGAGACGTATAGTGAGTTAATGGTGATCATCTAAGCCGGTGTATTAAATTTAAAGTAAAAAATGACCTTTTTGTAATGTAGAATATCCTGAGGGAGAATTAACAAAAAGTAAAGGTTCCACTGACGTTCCAAAGTATAGCAATTAAGGTTGAATTAACTATTCTATTAAAAAACTATTAAAATCGTATTAAGTAACACACGTTATAGGTTGTTCATAGAGGCATAGTTACATAAAAGATAATTATTGGTATTTCAAATAACAGACCTTAATCAATACTACGCAATATCAGAATAAACTCAAGGTAACCGTTCTGAGAAGGTTGATGGGCGAAGATATTAATACTATAGTATAATATTATCTCAGAAGAAATGTAATATATCATAGATCAAACACGAACGTTCTCCTTGACATTGCTTAGTGTGTCCGCTATAATTGAGACTAACCCTTACAGTAACTTAGACAAAATAGTTGTGATCGAGTTCAATAGAAATGAGAAATTGTATTACCCATGTCGATGACAATGACATTTATTTTCTACTAACTGTCAACCGCAACTCCGTCCACGCAGAATTAAAAAATAATTAGCAGCCTATGTGTTCTTCCAGACTATGTTCTTCATCTTTGGCAAATTTCAATGAGATCCGTTGTCGTTCTGTCCATCCATCCATATCTATCCACCTAAACTTTTGCATCTATAACATTAGTAAAATGGATGTTATTTGGAAAGGAAAAATTTAAATTGAAAATACAAACATGTCTGTTTATTAATAACTCTTTGATCTTATAAAGATTAAACCGTTTGGTTATTTTTCTTTCGCCTGAGTCAACTATGCACTTGATTGGCTTAATACTTTGAATCTCGACAATATGTTTGCTATATTGATTGAAACATAAAGCAGTTATGCCATCATTATACCATGGACAACATACTTGACACACAACAGCACAGCCGGAATAACGAGGCGTGGTCGTTAGAATGATCACCTCACACCACCGGACTGATCTCGATAAGGTCTCGCCACACTGACGCCGATCTGACGCAGATAACACTGACGAGTCGTGTGGACGTGTTGAAGGAACAAACATGACTTGATAACAATTTGTTAGCGAAAATAAAACGGACATATCTAAAGATAAGATAATCCTCAAGTTTTTTTGTTCATTACTGCTCCGATGTGACAATAACAAACGATTGAACTGCAATATTTTTGTAGTTTTGCATAACGAAATGCTCTAACTACGCCTCTCAGTCATACAGTATCTTTCAATATTTCAATCTTTGATCGAATTTGCACATACCTACAGGCACATCCTATCTACATATAATAAAATTGGAGTGTTTTCTGTCTGTCTGTCTGTTTGTTCCAGCTAATCTCTGAAATGGCCGGACCGATTTTGACGGGACTTTTATTTGCAGGTAGCTGATGTAATATGGAGTAGCTTAGGCTATGTTTTTTTCTTTTTTTTTCAGAAAATTATTTTAATTTAGATAAAGAACGCGCGGACGGAGTAGCGAGCGACAGCTAGTCTATACATATAATAAAATTGAAGTGTCTGTTTGTAATATTGAAATAACCGTTCTTTACTACATGTATATGAATATATATACGGTACATACACCAAAATAACATTTT
>JAAOEG020000012.1:1464363-1483348 GCA_011763625.2 Papilio bianor | reverse complement strand
CAGGTAGCTGATGTAATAAGGAGTAACTTAGGCTACGTTTATTTTAGAAAATGAACGCGCGGACGGAGTCGCGGGCGACAGCTAGTATTCAAATACTATCACTATAAGAAAAAATATTGTTTTCAATAATATTTGTGCTGACAAAAAATGGGAAGCTACATTTAAGAAGAGGGCAATTTGTAAATGATGAATGAGTTGTTGGCAGCAACATACATCTTTGCATCAACAAGACAGTCAAGCTGTCACTACAATTTTAAACGTGCTGTATTTTTAAAATAAATATTGATTTTGTTTATCATTCAACTTCTTTCATGTTATATTCTTAGACTCACGACTTAAACTAAGAAAGTGCGAAGCAATACCTTTACATTATATATATAGAGAGGAACCATGCATCATCATCATTTCACTATTCGTCCCCATTAAGAGACTCGGAGCCTACCCGAAATTAGGGGTAACTATAGTACAATTAATAATTGCAGTCAGTAAAATGACAAGTACAACTGTCACTGATACAAAAAAGGGTGACCAGCTACAATAGTGATGTTCGGCAAACGATAAACTTAGACATTTAGTCATGCTTTATTTTATTAGGTCTCAAAGCGTTTCTTTATTGTAAACTAGCTGACCCGGCAGACTTCGTACAGCCTCGATCGATAAATAAAAGACCTTCTGTATAAAATAAACTTAAAACAAACAAAAGGAATCCGTAATTAAGAAAAAAATGCTGGGTACGAATGAAGTTTTATTATTTGCTTATTTACATATGATGTAGGTGACTTACAAAATAGAATTTTCCTGAAATACTGGCTATTTATGTTTTTTTTATTCCGAGCATTTCCGAGCATTTTCATATTTATTCGCCTTTTAAACCTTCTCTGGACTTCCACAAAAAATTCAAGATCAAAATTAGCCAAATCGGTCCAGCCGAGTCCAGTGATTCAGAGGAATTAACACTAGAAAGTCGGGAAAATACAAGCATTTTTATTCGCTTTTATTTATTACGGTTGCTACTGATATTATATATATTACCGATTCTGAATCGGTAATTGGGATTTCGCATCACTATTTATTTGGGACTAAAATCCTGCAACACTGGAAATGTTACTTTACTGACTGGAATTAATAATCTTACTATAGGCCTTAGTCAACCACACTGGTCCAATGCGAGTTGGTTGAATTCAATTGAATTACTCCGCAGATTATGTGTAGGTTGTATCACGATGTTTTCATTCAGTGTGAAAACATCGGATTAAAGTACATATGAAATACGTAAGTCTTAAAATACATTGGTACATAGCAAGATTCGAACCCGGGACTTGACTAATACAAATGAACTGCTTAAATAGTTAAGCTCAGGGGAGCCACTGGCGCTCTGACTTTGCAGGTCTTTAAAAAAATTTTAGATGCTATTTTATTCATGTGAAGTTTGACTGTTTCTGGCACTTTTACTTATAAAGTAAAACTCTCAAGCTATTATATAAGTGTGGGAGTAGCCTTAGTAAAAGGAATTCCGTGTGAGTCAGAGTACTACAGATGAGGAGGTAAGATCTTCCGAGAAGTGTACGCCGGATCATAAACCTTCCCCCCCATCCCCCCGCTGCACCCTGCTCTGATATACAAGAGGTCATCGTAACAACGCATTTCACTTAATAGATCTTCGACATAAAGCTACACAGTAAGTAAAATGTCATATAAATCAAGGATTACATAAAAGTCTTAAAGAAATAAAACGTTGGTACTATTCAATGGTATTTTTATAGTCTAACTATGGAACTCAGACTCGTTAAACTCTTGGTAACCTTACTGTAGATTTAGTAAGAGAAATCTATACAAATGAATTCCAATTAGCTAAAAAATCACCTAATTAGCGTAATGGAGAACACTCACACAGACACATTTTTTAAATCATAGGCACCTACAAATCTATTTTAAGAATAAAGTTTATACCATTGCGTATATTAAAGTAGTATAGTCTGTTGCATAAAAACTAATCTGCCGGATCTTTGAAAGTCGTTTAATGAAATCTGCGGCAAATAGCAGGCGTGTTTGCGTTCAAAGCCCGGAATCCAAAGCTAGCGTCAACTCGACTACGCAACTGCCGTCAGGTATTTTGCACTTGAATAGGGATAAAGGCACTGTCACATTCAAACAGAATATTATTCACACTATAGAGTCAACTCAGAATTATATCACTGAACCAGCAATCCCTTTGTAGTAAGACTTAATGTTTCGTACGGTAAATTCAGAGACCGTCGCTTAGAAGCTTTTTGAGTGATGGCGTAAAATCCAAGTTAGCGATTTGTAGTTTCGAATTGATTCAAGAGCAAATGGTTATAATTCTTCTATTTTTTTTTACACAATTATCTGTAAGATCTGGATTCCACTACTAATTCACTACACTACGATGTACACTTTGAGGGGTTTAGTGTGAATCAGCCCTAACACACGACTATCGGCCGGGCAGGCGGGTTAATTAGCAAGTTGCAGCGCGAGCGCTGGCGAGGTCGCCGGTCGGGGCTAGTTTTTTACATTTTATATGCAGCTGTCCGCATTATGATAAACTTCACACGTCGAAGTATCATCCCATTTGTACTACACGACACTAAAAGTAAGGTAGTCGTTGGATATCATAGTTAAATTATTCAGACATTTATTTTATAGGTTCCAAATATAAGTCTGTGAAACCACATTACAGCTGTTATTAGTCAATGTTTAAAAATCGATTTACTACTAAACTAAGCGTTTCCATATACCGTCTAATTTCTAACATATATTACACACTAGTTATCGCCCGCGAATCCGTCCGCGCCTAATTAAAAAAAACTTAATTGGTAGCCTATATGTTCTTTCAGTTTCTATGTTCTACATCAGCACGAAATTCAAATTGTTGAGCCGTTGCGGAATTGTAGAGTTAATATGTAAACAAAAATCTACGTATCCCATGGGAACCATAACTATTTCAAAAGTAGCATATGTGTTCATCCAGTCTATCCTCTACATCTTTGCCAAATTCAGCCATTTAGGCTACAAACTCTGACAAACATCCAACCATGCATCCATTTAAGCTTTTGCATTAACATTATTAGGATTATGGTAAACATTACTAGATAAAATGTTACGTTTCATACCAGCATAAAGTTAAGCTTGGTGTTAACTTCAAAATAGTGTGTTAAATGCGTCTATTGTTAGGATACATTGTGATGCACATCACGCGCTATCACACCATTCTACGCTCGCTGTACCAAAAATTCCATTAACTGTCAAATGGTATTTTTTTAACACTACAACACTTGGTTATGTAAGTCTACACAATTCAAAGTTATTGGTTTTCGCATACTCATATAAACAAGATTAAAAACATATATTGTATGTTAAGGCAAAAATGCAAAATTAACTGCTGAACATAGGCCTCCCCTATCGACTTATGTGAATAGGTTAGCGTTATTATAATATGTTTGGATGTAAAATGCTAAACCATAGTATAATAGGGATAAAAAAAGATTATGACAAATTGTCTTTTCAAAATAGTTAAAAAACAAGTTGAGTCTTACTAATTTTATAAATGAAAAAGTTTAGATGAATGGATGAAAGTTTGTTAGAGTTTTTCATCTAAAATTCGGCATAGATGTAGAGGATAGTCTGGAAGAACACCTAGGCTACTTTTGAACCCAGAAAAGTTATGGTCCCATAGCATATGTTTATTTGTTTTTTTGTGTTTTCTAGATAATTCTGCAAGTTTTCAAAATATTTTATTGAAATTTGGCACAGATATAAAACAAAGTCTGGAAGAACACATGAGATAAGTTTGGTCCCCAAAAATTGTCAGCTACCGAAGGATACCTAGTTTTTTGTTTGATTGATTTGATTATTTGTTGGTTTAGATAAAATTTGCCACAAATACACAACATAGTCTCAAAGAACACATAGGCTACTGTTTTATAATGCACGGATAGAGTCACAGATAACAGCTAATGTAATTTGTCTGTTCAGTCTGTATATTAAAATAAATAGAATTTGGTTAAGAACTTTTACAAGTGGCATGAAGGAGAGTGATAGGGATGGGTGATAGTGATCAACTTCTTCTTCTTAAAGTGCTATCTTTCTTTCAAAGTTTTATTCTTGAGAATGCGGCTCTGATCAACAGTTAGCATCAATGAAGTAATGTTAATGGTTTTTTTTCAACTAGACTAATAACAAGTTGTTTTTGTTAACTACATATAATTAATAGACCTGAAGATAGTAAGACAATCAGTTTGTAGCATGTAGATTTACATTTTAATTATTCTTACTAATATAATAAGTGCTAAAATTTAAAGGGATGGATGTTTGTTTAAAGGTCCAGAACAACTTAATGGATGTCAATGAAACTTTGCATGAACAAAAAACACAGTCTGGAACTAAGGCTATAGCCTACTACCTAACTAAATATTATTATAATAATTCCAGGGCAGATGGAGTCGCTGGCAACAGATACTGTATACTATGTTGAAGGGTGATCAAGGTTGATTCTAATTACTTTAATCAACATCCATCTATATACAGTAATGATAAAACATTTTTTGAACCAATGTTTAGTGGAAGAAATTCAATTCAACAAACATTAACTTCAAGTATTTTCAGTTCAAAAGGAAAAATAAAAACATTAATGTAGTTAGTTTATAGTTATCATACTATAAATAAACCAAATTATTAAGGCAAAAGCAATACCTAAAACTCAATAGTATGTGTGTTAAGTGAAGATTCAACATGCAAAAGTTTATATGGATGGATCGATGAATTTTTCTCCAGAAAAGTCACGATCTCACTAACATTTTAGGCAGATGTATAAGATAGTCTGGAAGAACATATAGGGTAGTAATTAAGTTTTTTTATTTATACGCAGATGGAGTTGCAGGCATAAGCTTATAATAAATAAAACAGCACAATAAAATATTAAAAAGTAAACATCACATTATTTATAAAGTAAATGATAAGAAAATAATTGTTTACTTAGGTGAAGTAAGATTTATATCATCTATACATATAATAAAATTGGAGTGTCTGTTTGTAACATTGAAATAACCGTTTTTTGCTACATGTGTATGAATATATATTTGGTACATACACCAAAATAACATTTATTACAATTTTGGTCTGTCTGTCTGTCTGTCTGTTTGTTCCGGCTAATCTCTGGAATGGCTGGACCGATTTTGATGGGACTTTTTTGGCAGATAGCTGATGCAGTAAGGAGTAACTTAGGCTATTTTTATTTTAGAAAAAATCTTTTATTTTAGAAAAAGAATGCGCGGACGAAGTTTCGGGCGACAGCTAGTTCATAAATATTAATGAAGTTTTTTTTGAAACATAAAAAACATTTCTGTATCAATGAACTTTTTACTATAAGAGTAGAATAAATAATATTATCTCTACACATAAGTAAACAACATGTGGACAAACATTACATATTTAGTCATACTAAACTAATTACAAAGACTACTGGATTTTATTACCTAAATAAAGATTTTTATGACTCTTATAAAGATATAACAATTAAAAAGAACTGGATTTAAAGAAGGTTGCCAAGATGTCTTGAGCTGTACTGAAGTAAAAAACTGTCCCAGTATGAAACTAACGTCGAAATAATTACACTATTGATACGTATTATCTGAATATAATTACCACGGCCTGGAAACAGTGGATTTTTCCGGTAAACATTTTCGTGCAAGTCAAAATAAGAGGCTAATCGTAAGCCAGTATTCGTTCTATAATATAAAATGTTACTTACGGTTATCACTCGACAACCGACGAAGTCCACTTCTTCGACACTAGTAGTATCCTGAGCACAACATATTCACTTTACGTAAAAAATAAAATGAATTACCGGATTGGTCCTGTCACAATCGTTGTATCGAACAATTTGTATAAATCTGACGATGTGTAGATTTATAATTTCTAAGTCCTATATTTGTAGTATACAAACTCACAGCAGTAAATACAAGTATTACAAAATTTATTATAAACCGTATAAGTCGCTTTCGACTGAAGATTCCAATCCTTTACACAAAAGTGGTCCACACCACAAGATCCAGGGAATATTGCGCACGCATCTATCAAGTTCGTTGAAATGACATATGACTTATGTTAATTGACAATTAAACTGTTTATGGAACCCGATACTACCAAAATTTGTCGTTTCTTCTCGGTTTAAAAATGATGGATTTTTTTTTAAAGTAATTTTTATAAATCCAACACATAAAATGTTACATGAATCGAAATGGATACTAATTAACTTTCAATAAATTGTTCTCTTAAAACATTGATCATTGTTTCTAAACGAGCACGTTAAATGTCAACTCTACAAATCAATAAAGTAAAATGTCAATTTTGCCCTACGAATGTCAGCCAATGTCAATTTCGTTCTCAATATATCGCAAAAACTTGTCAATAAATAATAAAACTGACGTGTATTTTGCTAGGAATTACAATAAAAATTTCATGAGTGTATTTATCAAATTTTAAAATGTCTAATGGTGATGCAAATGTTAACAATGACGCAACTTCAGGAGAAAATAACAATTCAAAAGCGGAAGCAGATTCATCTCTCGCAATTTCTGATCGTGAAGCATACTTTCAGGCACTTCAAATGTGGATTCAGCAAGCGCAGTTGTACCAAAA
The DNA here is from genome assembly GCA_011763625.2 of Papilio bianor. Lineage (NCBI taxonomy): Eukaryota > Metazoa > Arthropoda > Insecta > Lepidoptera > Papilionidae > Papilio > Papilio bianor. The sequence continues at coordinate 1,476,691 of JAAOEG020000012.1, read as the reverse complement.
CATTTCCTCCTGCTTCCCATATTACATGATGACCTTTCAGGGTTTTCAAAACAATCCTACAAATGTACCACTGTTAAACAATAACTACCAGATTCAGGGGCAACAATTTCCATTTCAAATGCCAAATTTCAGACCTGTAGTAGAAAACCGAAATCCAGCAGAAAATCTCACACCTGCTGAAGGTAACAAAATCTATACAAAGAACATTTGCCAGAAATATTAATAACATTAATTTATATTTGTATTTTTTAATTTATAGATATACATTCATAATTTCATATTTTATTATTGCAGTTATAGCAAGACATGGCGGTTATGAATATTTAATACCACCTCTTTACAAGAGATTGATGGCAGAATTTATTGATTTCATTTTACTTTTCATTCTCAAACTAATTGTCACATTCATAGCCGTGGATATGTTTGAATTGATGTAAGTATCCACTTGGATCAATCAGAAATAATTATACAAAAAATGTATATTGAAACTGAGTTTGGTCCTTTTTCATTTTAATAAAAGTGGGAAGGGGAAGTAGAATTGACAGAGAAAGAGATGCGTAGGAAGGAGAAACATTCTCTTTCTGTGAGTCTTTACCTTACCTTTATCTATGAAAGGCAGGTAACATATGTGCAATTGCAGAAGTCTGTGAGGAATGGTTGCTTCAATATTTTGGCAAATTCTGGTGGCTGCTTGCTTGTTTGCCACCTTATGTAATAAAAAAGACTTACTACATGAATTAGTACTATGACATAAATTATGTAGGTTATTACACTTTGTACTTTTACACAAATCTATTACATAAAGTAGCTTTCAATTCAAAAACTGTAAACCTTGTGTCATGCAGTGAAATTCAAAACATTCATGTTTTAATCATGTGATTAAAACTAATTAAATTCAATTTTAATGTTTATAAGGTTATTTCTGTTTACTCCATCCATTGCCCACTAGAAAAAATACATCAAAACGGTTCGACAGCCAGGACAAACAGGAAAATCCTGATTGGTTGATCAATCCATTGATCAATGAACCCAATGGGAAAATAATTCACATTGGTACCAATGATTCTTGGCTTGATAGGTGGGCCGTTTAGTCAAACGAGAGACACCTACGGCCTGTTGCATGATTCTTGAGAGATTAACATTTAAATACTTTCTTTCATTTTCAGTGATTTGGAAAAATTTGATTTCTATGAATTTAGTGAACACTATGATGATTACAAGTATGCAATGGAGTTGACTTCTGAAATTTTATTTTTAGAAGTAATTTACAGAATTTTAGTTTGTATTTTTGAGGTAAATGTAACAATATTCAATTTTTTCATTATGTAAGTATCAATTTGCATGATGGGCCTCATAATTTTTTTACATTGCAGGCATTTTGTTTGTGCGGCAGTGTTGGACGTACAGGTGGAGCAACACCTGGGAAGGCACTCCTTGGTCTCCGAGTCGTAACGGCATCTGCTATTATTCCGGTAGAAGGCCGCCCCAAAGAAACCGTTCTGTTATACCCCGGTCGTCCTCTGACGTTCCTCCTAGCACTAGTTCGTTCTTTAATGAAGAACTTTCTCATTTCTCTGTTATTTCCATTATGTGTTGTACTATTTGTGTTCAGTCACAATCGCACAGGCTATGATATCCTGTGTGGTGTTATCGTTGTAGAGGAAAATATGTACCCGGCAAGGAGGCACGCACCTTAGATAACAAGGCAGTATTTAGATTGTACATAATGTTCAATTCGCATACTTATAATAACATTGATTTCCTAATTCTGTACCCCTGACATTGTATAGTTTTAGTAAGGATTTTATTATTCATCTTTTGTTTATGGCATTTATTGTAAATGGGTGTTTTATATCTTTTAATTATTCCTACTGTATAGACTATAAAAATATATAATCTTCAGGTTACTAAGAACAAGAAAAAGTGTAAATGCAGGGAATATGAGTACCTAACCTAGCTTATTACTAAAAGTTTTGAGTCTAAATTTTGTGATAATTCAAATTATTTTGTAAATATTTTATTGTTAATAAAATTTTTGAAACATTTATAGTTTACATTTACTATATTTCACAACTACTTTCAGTTTATTGTCCTTAACTTTACCTTATTTGAATTTCAATACTAGTAGATAATAGATATTTCAAAACATTTGTTTTCATATATGTTGTGATTGATAATGGGTGTACAAATTGTCAACTATTACGTAAGATGAAGCAAGAGAAACTGCCCTTTTATTTAATAAACAATATTTCCCAAAAATGTTGATTTTATCATTTAAAAAGCAAGGAATTTAACACAGAGACCTTATAAATAGCTTTATTTAAATTTACCTTGGATAGGATTTGGATTATAAAAAAAATGAGTTGAATTTAATGTATTAAACTAAAATTATTTGAAATTAAATATTCAAAAACAATATAGTTTTTTTATTTTTAAACTTCTGTTTTATTTGAACGAACCTATAAAACTTGACGTTAAGATGCGTTCAAGATTCAATCAGTTTGCGAAAATTTCCGAAACTTGCTTCTGTAGTTTTTTGATTTTGCCTATTACAAAATAATAATTAACTAACAAAATGTTGCTAGGAAAACATCATTATATTAATATGTACTAAACGTTATAAATACTAATATCATTCAATATAAAAATTTTGCTGAGTTGGCTTAAACATTGTGCCGTCAGTCTGCCGTAACGTGGCGGCGCTGCGCTCGTGTGTGCCGCAGGAGTGGCCCGAACCAAACTGTCATTGTTCATGTAGTTTTCTGTGATAAGAATTACTGTGAAATTATAGTTTAGCGTACTAAATTAAATATATCCATCACGATGTCTGCTTCTGGTGAATTCGGTAATCCCTTACGTAAATTCAAGCTCGTTTTTCTTGGAGAGCAAAGCGGTAAGTGGCAGTCGAAAAAAATTTCCGTCGTACATTTTTAATACATAGATTTTAGCTTTACGACACGTATTTATATTGCTACCAGAACATTAAATAATAAATGTTTTTCCATAAAAAACTGATCGACCACTGTACTTGAAACATGCAGCAATCAGAAACAGAATTGTCTTTGAAATACTGCTGTTCCGAGATGTAGGTTACGAATGGCATCATAAGAACTACATGAAATTCTCACGCAACCTCTTGGCTCCTATATCAATTGGCCTTTGATAATAAGATGTGGAACGAATTGGCGCATTCAGACTAGACTTGTGTGTTTTCAGTGGGCAAGACTTCGCTGATCACTAGGTTCATGTACGATAGTTTCGACAACACATACCAGGTGAGTCACTAAAATTCTTTTAGTCTATACATGCACCTTCTAAAATTATACTATATTAAATTTATTGCTGCGATTTTGTAGCGATATGCAATGTTGAATTAATTTTCATATTTTATTTCTCATGCTTTTATGCACATACTTGTTTTTTGCTAACATTTTATGAGGCATCTAAAATTAATTGTACACATAATTTCACTAAGTCAGTATTGTAATGTACTAATTTATTATTCTTATTTCATTTAATTACTTTTAGAATTCATTGTAATTATTTGTGCAGAATGAAACATTTTTATAATCAATATACTTGCTTTCACTTTATAATTTCAACATATTTTATTTGCAATAGACAATGTCCTCATAATTTGTTGTTCTTACAATTTTTATGCTTGCCAAAATAAATATGTGACATAATGACATATTCCTGAGTCTTTTGATAACTGACTACTGAATTAATAATGTAAAAACTAAAATGCCTATGAGAAATTACTTAACAAGAAACAGGTGCAACCAAACTGCTTAATTAATGATTCACTTAACACAATGCTAAATTAACTGAGACTTAAGTGTTATGTTTGAATTTCCTTGCAATTAATATTTAAAGCAATGTTTCTTGTGTACTGTTGTCTATTTTGGAATGCCACAACCTCCCTTCTTGACTACCTCTTGTAAGAATCATAGACTACCTTAAATAAACATTTGTGACTGACGTGTAAAATAAAGGGGATGTAAATATAAATCCCAATGGTGAGATGCTTTGCCTTCCTTTAATCAATGGAGGAAGGAACTTAAAGAAAAATAGACACCCATGTCAATGCATCCCATCCCCTGCCACATCCTAATCCCCTTTCCATACTTAATTGTTGACAAAGGAAAAGGCCTTAAATTAGGCCTTAGGCATGCACACTCTTCAGAGGAAATGCGGAATTGCTTCCACTTCACTGTCTTCTGTGTGGTCATGGTATTGCACCATGCGAGCTGGCCCGGTGCCGGCAAGTTTCAATCTCTTATCTTAGTGGAACTGAAAATTTTACTGCTTAAACTTTTGTGAGACATTATTATAACAATTTAATATGGTTGTTGGAACTGAAAACGTTTTTTTTTCTGTCCAAGCCTTATCATAATGTATTATATTTTATTTATGAGATATAATATCTTTTACAATATTATTTTATGTCAACAATTATATGTACATACCTGTTAAAGTGTGTTGTGATGTTCTTTTAATAGCATTGACATATAGTCATACATAGATTTTTATAAAATATTAAAGATATAAAATATTAAATAAACTAAATGGATTCACCATATTGTTTTAAGCTTTTTTTTTTGTATCAGGGGAAATCTTCAAATGATACCCTACTTTTAGGTAAATGACCAGGTTATGTAAGATTTCTACTCACTAAAACCTCCTCAATTGGTCAGTTTCATGTGCGACTGTGAGGATCTTGGGATCCAAAGGGAAGCACTTAAACTGTATTATTTTAATTTTTATATTGTTTAGTTTCATTCATCCTAATTGAAATAAAACTTAACTTTGTAGTATTTTTATTTATACTTGGAACACAAAGTTTTATTATTTAATTTTAAAACTAAGACAATAATTTCACTATCAGCTTTTTATCAACATTTAAATTTTAATAATTCATGTATTACTGTACATAACTGGATTAGTCCATTGATATCTTTGGTTGGATTCCATACAAAAGTGTCAAGTCAACAGATATGATAGGAAAATTTTTAACACATATTTTGTTTGTAGGCGACAATCGGTATTGATTTCCTGTCGAAGACAATGTACCTGGAAGACCGTACTGTGCGGCTGCAGCTGTGGGACACAGCGGGACAGGAGCGCTTCAGGTCCCTCATACCCTCGTACATTCGGGACTCTACAGTTGCTGTTGTTGTCTATGATATTACCAGTAAGTACCCTTATATTCTTACGTTTAAACCTGGACATTAATGACCATTACTTTCTTTGTGTGGAGTTATAAGGCTAAATCAAATCAGCAAATCGCCTGCTCCAAAACCGATCCTAATGCTGACCACCATCCTCAGACATGAGGGACCGACACTAGAGATAGAGATAAGGCTAAATGGAAGTGAGATTTAGTGTGGAAAATCCACATTAGTGATTGCTAAACTGACTAATCTGGTTTTAACGATGAATGTATAAATATTTATATGTTTCAATTAGCCAGATACTAAATATATTTAAGTGTGAGTATTAATAAAGCTATTGGATTAGTGCTGATTACAAGATAAGAGTCTAAGGATGGACTTGATAGTGTAGAACAGAAATTAAAAACAACAGAACGTAAAGTGTAGTCTTACGATAAAATCGCGTAAGATATTTGCCCAGGTTTGATTTCTGATTAGAATTTTAATTTTTTCTGTCTGGTAACTTGGAAATAACTAACAATGTAAATAATTTAAATGTGACGGTCTGTAGCATCTATGTATGTCAAGAAGGTAGATCTCAGACCACTTGTGACCGTGAGTGGCGTAGAGCACTCTAAACGTCGCGAATTTATACTATTAAAGTAAACGCGATAAACACCGGGTAAATTGTTTCATATTTCTTTTTCTTCTAAAGTTAAGAGTGGATATAAAAAATGTAAATTATACTAAAATGTATTGTTTTTCGTAAAATGTATGGTTAGGTTATTTTATCATTTGTGTTTTGAGCACTTGCATTGCAACTTTCATTTTATTCAGGTATGTTACAAGTGTGTTTTTACTTTATACCATCCACACTACCTGGGTGACTGGCATTCCTCAATGGTGCGATTCTCACGGAATTTCTTGCTCCCCAAGGCCGCTTTGTGAAATGGTCTGCCCTCAGCGGTATTTTCAAACCAATACGACTTAGGGTCCTTCAAGAAACTAGCGGCAGAAAGAAGGCCAGCAAAGCATCTGCAGTTCCTCGAATGTTGCGGATATCAATGACCACCTCGGTGTTCTCGCCGCTCGTTCGCTCCCTTCTCTTATAAAAATACGCCTACTCCACGTGAGAGGGATAAATCCAAGGAGATGATGAAAAATATAATGTAAAGAATTGATTTTATAAAATTTTAATAGCAAAGTTGATAGCCATTTAATATTTGGCGTCGAAATCATTGATAAATACGATATTCATTAAGGTTATATTCCTAGGCGCTATCACATTGCCTTTGCGGTGACCAACGTGGCCTCGGGCACCGTTACCGCAAGATATATGTGACAAAGTCTTCAGATGTTATAAATTAATACTTTAATAGTACTTAGTACTGTACTCGTAGTTTAGTACTTTAGCGACGCTTTAATCTGATGTAATCATTTGTAAGCCTCTAAGTACAAAGAACTTTCAAAAGAAGCTAATTTTATCGGTATTTAGTCTTTGGCTTCTTAACCTTTTAAAACTTATAAGCAAAACAACATAGCATATGCTGTAAGTCAAGCCTTAAATTGACCAATTGCATTCGATGGCTTACGAAGCTTTTCGTCGTTTGTCATCTAAAGGTTATACGATGTTCCATACCTGGGTGAAACAACCAACCATTTTTAATAATATATTATTCTTAAGTAATGGTGTAGGTTTAATAAGTGAAAGGTACTATCTTTGTCAGAAAGTGTCAGAATCCACTGGCAAGTTTGCCTGGCAACATTTCTAGAGAAAAATGTTACCAGTAAAAGATGTATTTACTTTATTTACGTTTTGTGATGTAGTTACGGAGCGCCGAGCCTTGCCCGAAGCTTATTAAACATTTTACGAGCCCGCTCAACATCGATTTTCTTTCCCGAGCCGAGGTACACCCGGCGACTCGAGTTTAACTTAGACTGTACATATTGTATGAATTTATCTCGTACAGTTTTGACATATGTTTGTCCCTCACAATTGGTAATTATTTATATCAAATTGATTTATTAGATTATGTATTTTATAATAAGAAATAGAGACCAATAAGCTTGTAAAATAGCGGAATGGTCGACCAGATTTTACCACATCAATGACTCTTCCTTTTTACATTATAGCGTTCCGAACGTAATCCAAATAAACGACAACCATCTTTATCTGTTACATAAGATCTTACAAAAGAAAAGATAGATAACAGTAATTAATTCTACATACCCCAATTTATATCAAAGATGTTAAATCCAATTGAGAATCCAGTAGCGTACGTATGACGTCATTGTACATGTCGATGGTTATCCTGTCGTTTTTGACGTTGAAAGCCGACAGGAGCTGCCTGCCTGCACTGCCACTTGACCCACCGCGGTTCAATGAACCAGTCGAAATAAACAGTTTGTACCCTTACTCCAGGGATTATAAACTCTCTGACATCTCTGTTGATTTACATATCCACGGTTTGAGTTCCCGCTGGCAAAAATCTTTACCCTTCTAAATCTGGTATAATAGGCTATTAGTTTAAAGAATTAAGGCATACAGCAATATGGAATTAATTTTGTCTGTCACTTTTTTTAGAATCTTGCTTCACGTGAATCGTGTATTTTTAAAATGAACATCGAAGGTCATTAGTCATAATGTGATTAACTAGGTGAGGTTTTATCAATAACTATGACATAATATTGGTGCGATGAAATATTTTTCTTATTGACTATAAATACACGATACATTAAGAAAAAGTTACAGTTAAGTACCATTCAAGTTTTTTGACCACTGTATAACAAGCAAGGGAGTCACTAATTATAAAGGTGAATATTAGAAAACTAATGGCGATGAATGTTGCCAGGTGAGGATCTAGTCTTTAAATAATTATGTTAACACGTTGAAGGATGGTAAGCTTTTTAATGCACTAAAAATGAAGCAAGCTCCTTCGTTAGCACCGCGTTGCTGCCACTTTGGTTTTGATTAAAGGTGAACGTGAGTCATAGTGAGGCGCGTTTAATATAGCTATCTAATGATAATTAACCTTTATTAATATGGTAAAGTCATGTTTCCTTCAAATATCACAGTCGATAAGTTATTTTGTATAAAAAATATAGATGGCATGTCTAAAAAGCTTGTTAAAGAAAAACTTGTATAAATCAGAAGTATTGCGATGATAGTGCGTCCAAAATATATGGCGGACTCCCTTTTTAATAACATGGCCGAAAGAATCGTATCCGCTATGTTGTTCCGGTTATAAGTAGTAGAGTTATCAACACTCAATGTTGATTTGTTTTTAACTTTAAATTTACAATAATACGATAGAACTAATGTTATATTAAAATCGATTACAAAATCTGTAGCGTAGTTTAAAGTCATTTAGGCTAGTCTAGATAAAGATATTAGTTTTCTCTGTTTAATGTCAATTATAGTTTTGTGTTTAGAAAAGATAAATTATAAATAATTAACATTCTTCACGTTTGCTGTATTACTTTAAATGACTACAAAAACATTACGAGGGACGATGTAACGTGTTCCGTAAAAACTGTTACTTTTATTGCAATGTTACGCGCTTTGAATTTTAGACGGGCCATATTACGTCAGCGCTTAAAATTCACTCTCAACTCATTTACATTATTATATTGAATGTTTTGACCGATATACAAAAGTTAGATAAGATTGGACGCGAAAAACATATCTGCAATTTTGACTGCAATACTTCCACAAAAACAGTGGTAGAGCCCGCTTTAACATCTTCGCACAAATAGGCCGTCTCACCCACCGCCATACCACGACCATACAGAAGACAAGCGTCAAGTTGTGCGTGCGTCTAATTTTAGTCATCTTCCTCTCTCCAACCGAAAAGGACGGGAAGAGGAACAGGATTTGGCAAGGCATGGATAGGTTTGGGAATCTTTTTTCTTTTTGTGCGTCCCCTCCTCTGTTGCCTGTCGTAATTCCGGTAACTGGTTGCTTGTTTTTCTTTTTTTACTATCAAACATATTATTCCCTCTTTTATCAATTCACATTGAAATTGTAATTGTTAAATTAGAGCTAAGATATTTGACGTTCGTTTCCAAATATGCGCGTGCATAACGCAACAAATACTTTAAGGTTATTGTAAGATGTGAAACTTTTGTTACGATATTGAGTTGTATAAATTGCGTGTTATAATTGTAGAATTTGATATAGTACATTTTTAGGACTGTAAGTCCGAAATGAAAAGCGTATTAATTAGTTTTGTGTTTAACTTTGAAATAGGATTCCAGTGGATTTAAATTACGGATCATACAAAATGAAAATATAAAAAGAAAATTATGAAATTTATAAATATAAAGACTTGTTCTCATCACCATTAATATTTTTAATATATTGAAATACATATGTACAATACTAGATGTGCATTGTAAGCACAGTTTATGTACTTCAACCGCTATTACGGTGCGAGGTCGCCGGCACACTTTCAGCGTTTCAGGCTGCAATCGAATCTTTTCACACCAACTAGTGTTGCATCGGTACTGCACGATGCAATCTTTTATACCCCCGCACAATGAATATCGGTTTCTTTACTTTTTTCTGAGGTGTTACGAAAGTGACAGAAAGATTTCTAGATTTAGATAAATACTAGCTGTCGCCCGCGACTTCGTCCGAGCGGAATTTAAATGTAACTTAGTATACTATGTCTACGTCCAGACTACTTTTTATATCTGTACTTAAATTCAATAAGATATGCTGAACAGTTGTGAAATTATTCAGTAAATATGTAAATAATAAAAAATCATGTATCTGTCGGGAACCGTAACTGTTTCGGGATCAAAAGTATGTGTTCTTCCAGAGTATCCCATCTATACCAAATTTCATCGAGATTCGTTCAGCGGTTTAGGCTACAAACTCTAACAAACATCCATCCATGTAAACTTTCGCATCTATACATATAATAAAGTTAGAGTGTCTGTTTGTAATATTGAAATAACCGTGTTTTCCTACATGTATATGAATATATATATGGTACATACACCAAAATATTTTTTTTGCAATTTTTGTTTGTCTGTCTGTCTGTTTGTTCCGGCTAATCTCTGAAATGGCTGGACCGATTTTGACGGGACTTTTTTTGGCAGTTAGCTGATGTAGCAAGGAGTAACTTAGGCTGCATTTATTTTAGAAACAATCTTTTATCTTCGAAAAATAACGCGCGGACGGAGTCGCGAGCGACAGCTAGTTTATAATATGATTAAGATTAAAATTATGTGTACACTATGACTTAAGTTTAACATTTAAAAAAAATATAAAAATTACATGAATATATGCTATACTATGTAACAACATATTACAACTATTAGTTATTTTTTAAATAACTCGTAAAACTTGCTGAGGATTATGCTGACCTATTTAGGAAATGAGAGTTATGCTAAAAACTTGAAAAAAAAACTGCCATGTTATGACTAAACTTTGGGTCAACGAACTGATGTGACTTGAATTTTATAATGATGTAACACGTTCCGGCGTGGAATACGTCTGGCAAGAGAGCGAGTTAATTTATTTTATAATTGATGCTTTGTCGCCAAAGCTAAACAGCTTTTTAGTTCTGGGACGATTACAGTAAAGGAGTTAGAACTTTGTTAATTCCTGCTTAAGTTTGTAGAGGGTGGCGATGTTTAACGAATGTCAATGTTATAGAGTTTTGGCAATAGACATGCCTATTCTAGAGTTTTGAGAGTTTTCTAGATTGTTACCCTGTCTGTATAATACAGTAAATTAAGTCAGCGGAAGTATTAAACTGCAGTGACAACCGATGCTGTTGGGTAAGCTATTCAAATTAAAAAAATGTGTCTATGCATATAGCAGTCCATTGAGACACGCCACAAAAAGAGTGCGTCGTTAATGGAAAGTTGTGGGATGGGAACATAAATGGTGTGACTCTACGTTAGCGTGAGATCGTAATTTACTTAAAAAACATGTTGCGATGTCAGTTTTTATACAATGAGAGAGGGAGATGTTTGTGAATATTTTCGGCAGTACGAATGAAAAGTGTCGCTGTCGCGTAAAACTTGCGATATATAACCCGACACAGCTTCTCCCACGAGAATAACACCAAATATTTTATACACTTCAATTACATTTTCGCATACAATTTTTTAAATGTGTACGTGTGAAATAAATTTAAACCCATCACTATAATAGAATCAAGAATTGTATGTTTAAATATATACCAGATAACCTTAAACTTTTATATTTCTGTGAAAAGCTTTTATGTAGGACGATATGAAGTGGGAGGAGGCCTGTAGAGAGGTCTACGATTGAGCTCGTTTTACCATTTTTACAATATATAGTGTATAATTTAATTACGCAACATCCGATAACTGAACCAGAATCTCTACTATACCGACTATAAATAATACGTCTTTACACGTAGAATGCGAAACCAGACCTGAAATACGAAGTCTATGCCTAGCTTACACGCGGCTAAGAAAAGTATAGAAATGTGTCATGCGTCGTTTCAGGTGTACAACGCCTTGTATAGCAGGAATAGAAAGAATGAAAAAAAATGAAGAAAATGATTAAATACGAAGTTATATCATGAGACTTCATTAATTATTCTCTCTTTGTCTGATAAATGCAATAAAGTGTATTTAGATGTGGTATTTTTATTTAATGAATGAAATCATCAGTAAAGCGATGGAATAATGGTACAAATAAATAATCTTATTTATGTGGCTATAAATGTCAAAGGATGTCTAGACAGCGAGCCTAAGTTTAATCCAGTGAATATTACAGCTGGCCAAGTTTAATAACGTATATGCGGCATTGCGACAAAGTGTACAATAATGATTTTTTTCCTTTTCTTGTTTTTTCGTGGATTTTTTGAATTTCAAATTTAGAACAGAATTAGCGTAAAATCAGTTGGTATTTTACCTATCGTTTTTTTTTAATAATAGGAACGTCATCTAATGGACATTTTAAATTGAAATCTTGTTATATAATTAGTGTAGCAACATTGTAAAAACTAGGTTAGATAAAACGTGTTCCACTTTTAAAATTAATACCGCTCTACAGCTTCTGTTTGCATTATCTACATAAATATTCTTTTATAAAAATTAAAATGTATAATATACGAGGGTGAATCAAAAAATTCTTGGAATCAATATTAAAAAATGCAAAGATTTAAATAATAATATTTTATTTTTCT
>JAAOEG020000012.1:1452133-1464263 GCA_011763625.2 Papilio bianor | reverse complement strand
GAACTGACAAAAACAAGTGACAGTCTGCATAAATATAGTGTGATAGACACTCTTTAATTTGAATATCGAACTTGATCAGAAAAGGTTTCATATATATGCACTTCTAAGAACTTTTTGATTCACCCTCGTATAATAGGATTATTGTACTGTATATGGCATACTTGTCATCTGGTTGATTCCTTTAAAAAATAATACAAACTTACTAATATTAGATATGCGAATATATAGATGTATGGCTGGATGTTTGTTAGAAGGTATCTCTAGATCGGCTTAATGCATCAATTAAATTTGACATCACTTAGACAACTTACAAAGTTTTTTTTTATATCTCGTAGACGAAATCACGGTCGAAAGCTAGTCTACAGTACATGAGACCTTGTGACACTCCACGGAATATTACAAATCAAATGATACTCTTCAAAACTGGTCAAACTATCTAGAATATAGTTTAACGATCTACAGTTAATAAAAAAAATTACAAACATATTAACATGGGCACTGTGATTAGAGTTGATTAAATGCGTTTCGCGTCTGTGATTTCTCTAGTTGAAAGTGTTTGACAAACTTGATTTAGTCTGTTGTGTGACATTGGCGCAGGGCAAATATTTACTTGTTGGGCCGTTCCCGAAACCTTTTTGCTTTATTGGAAAAGCTGGCAGCGTCAAATTGGTAGAAATTTATTAAAATTTCATGAAAGTTTCAAACGTTCAATAGGAATGAAATGAAAGACAATATTTTGAAAGCTTTTCAAGCTCCGAAATTATAATTATTTTTCACATTCTATAGTTTTATCTCTATTTATGCTTGTATAGGCTTCTCTATAATTTTCTAAATATTACTAATATTATAAATGGGAATGCTTATATACGAGTAGAGGGATGTGTGTTATTAGGATCTCCAGAATGGATAAATTAATCTCGTTCGAATTCTCTACTGATGTAGAATAAGAACAAGAACCTTGTCTGTGAATGCTGTGATCACCTGTCATCTGTATGTTCCTCTGTTTTTTTTTATCTGTGTGTTTTCTGAGAGTCTGAGATTTGGTCGTAATTGTTGAACATGCAATTGATGTACCTTTTTGATAAATGAAATAATGAAATAAATAAACACTGTCTAAAATAATATATAGCCTATTTATCAAGTTTTTTATATTATGATGGCAAACGAGCAAGCCACCTGAATTCGCTAAAATAGCGAAGCGACCACTACCCATAGACATTTTCTATTAAAAATGCGTTGCCTACCTTTAATTGAGACACACAAAAAGAGTATATCTCTCTTTTCCATGCGTCCCCTCCTCCATTAAATCCAATTTCCCTTCCCACCCTTTCCTTATAAGAAAAGTGTGGGAAGGGAAGGAGGATTACAATAAGGCCTCCGGCACCACACTCGTCAGACGAAACGCGGAATTACTTCCGCTTTACGCCTGTCTGCTGTGTGGTCGTAGTATTACACCGGGCGAGCAGGCCAATTTGTGCAACACCTGTTGTTGCTGGCGTCCACCTTTTTTTTAAATTCCGTTGGGTCTAAGTCGCGGTCTAAAGCTATTTATACAAATTGTAATTCTTTATTACCTTGCTCTCTCGATAAAATTGTTTTAACTAATATATCTCTCATAAAAGTACTTAAGCCTACCATTTATTGAGTGTCATATGTATGTTAGAAGCTCTATACACCGTATTGTTTCCGCCTCATATATAATCCTTGTGTATCCATTACGTTACATTCGTACAATAGTATTACGCGGGTGGATTTCATTGCGAGCCTCTGAGCCGTAAATGCAGCATTGTTATAAACATCATCTCTATATATTCCAACATTTTTATGTTATGCTAATTAATGAATTAATTTATGTTCATACAACGGTCTGTGAACCTGATATGAAGCTGAGGTCGTGTAGAAAAGTTTATTGTTCGTTATTAAAAGTTATAATTTGCTTAACATTGGAGAAACTTACTTTTAGTATTTAGTATAGTGGTAGAGCCTGCAGTTGATATTTTTTGCACGAATATGGCGGCTCGCCAGGTGCAATACCACGATGACACAGAAGACATTCGTGAAGTGGAAGTACCACGTTGCGTGTGATGTGTGTGCGTGTTGGAGGCCTAATTTTAGTGTGGACTAAGATGGACTACCTTATAAGAAAAGGATGGGAAGAGATGGTGGCATCTCTTACCATCCTTTTCTTATAAGGAAAAAATTATGATGGAAAGAAGAAGTACATTTGGCGGAAGAGGGGACTGATAAGAGGTGGTGTCATTTCCTATTTCTGTGCGTACCCTCCTCCGTCGAATTAAGGCAAGGAATTAAGGCAGCGTATCTGCCATTACGAATGTATATGGGCAGCGTTAGATTCTAGTTTTCCAGGTAGCCGCTTGCTCGTTTGTCATCAAACATTTAAAAAAAAATCTAAATACCAACATAAATGCTAGGTTTCAGCTCTTCCCCCAATATCTAGCAATTGTATATTTTATGTCTCAATCAATGTCTTTGTATGTTTGGTAAAAACATCACTAATTGTTTAACGATCTGTTTGAGCAACTGTGAATCAAGCATGTTTTACGATTGCTGTTCGTTTGTACGACGCGTATAAAAGCGATAAAGTGCGGCTAATTGCTCGTAAAGCTGTCCTCTGACGACTAGCCCAGTGCGTCACGACTTACGACCGTTGCTACGACGCACTAGCACTTCAGAAGCTGAATATTAAATGCCCTAAAAATCGATTTCTGTGAAAAAAAAACTGCTTGGAGGTCCAAAGAACGTGTATTTGCATTTGGTTACGACGTAATGCAAAGCTTTACTGTTTCAAGAATATGATGCTTACCCACTACATTAAAGAGTCAATACTGTACGGTTTTAAATCTGATGATTGTATGTAATATACTTGCATTAAGCACTAAAGATAACTTGTGTTCTTTACAGATGCAAACTCATTCCATCAGACGTCGAAGTGGATCGATGACGTGCGCACGGAGCGCGGCTCTGACGTCATCATCATGCTGGTCGGCAACAAGACGGATCTGTCGGATAAGCGGCAGGTGTCCACCGAGGACGGGGACCGTAAGGCGCGCGAGCTCAATGTCATGTTCATTGAGACAAGTGCCAAGGCTGGATATAATGTGAAACAGGTACGCAATATTCTTCTTAGATTTCTCTTACTGTTTTTTACTTAACAAGTAGGCGAGCCAATCAGGTAATAATAAAGAAGTAACGGCCCGAGCTGAGGTTCCTGAGGGAGCCCTTGAGCTTAGTTACTCGGAAACGAGGTTTAGGCTAAGCACCAACAGCGCTCGGCCACCTCAAACCTGGTGAAGCTGTTGCCTTTTCAAGACAAACAGTGACTATCCAGTCACAAAAAAAAGTAGGCGAATGTTAATTAGTGAAACTTCCATTTCCAGCTGTTCCGGCGAGTAGCCGCCGCCCTCCCTGGCATGGACTCGGCGGAGAACAAGCCTCCTGAAGATAGTATCCTTTTTTACTATACCACATGTGTTTACACTCACATACAGCCCACTCACAGCGCCATACACAAGCCATACAACTCCCATTCCCTTGCCCCCAGCCATACATCACCCGCGCCATACACGCACAGTATTGAACACTTATACGTAAATGTTTTATGTATTGGACTTGTGTAACCGCTATATACGAAATAACGGCTAATGGACGTTAACGGAGTGTTTTACTAATTTGAACGGACGTGTTTAATAGTTTTTTCCAGCATAAGATTAGTAATAAGATATTTGTTAAGAATGAAGTCTTTAATACAACAAACTAACCCTTGTGAAATAATATCCACTTTTTAGCAGTAAATAATTGGAATTTAAAAATGTATTACAAGGAACATTTTTGATATGTTCCTGTCAATTTGGAAATTGTAAAAAAAATTGAAAAACTCAACAATGAAGGAATTAACGTAAAAAAGAGTCACTTTTTTTTTTAAACAAAATAACATTATTTTAATATGTTACATTAGTTTTTCAACGTAAAATAATTATGTTATCTGTTTGCTAATCTTATGGTCGTTGTGTTGGTATTGCGTTGCGCTAGTGGCGCCCCCCGGGGTCGCGTGTGTCGGTGGTGGTAATAACGTGTTAACATCTATGTTGTAAGTAAATCTTAACATTACTAATGTCTTCGTACTATGTTGGTAAACATTGCCTTTATTTCCGTCTATACCTTCGTTTGCTTATTTAATTTATATTGCTAAGTAGAAGTAGTGTAATGGTTTTATTTTATATTATTTCTGATTGACCACTGCCAACATTTCAGTACAAATATCTTTCCGGTATAAGTTGTTTTCCGGCAGTGGGAAGTCATGTATGATTTTATATTACAATTATATAATATTTATATATTTTTTCACTCATTAACACATTTTATTATTATTTAAATAGTTACTTTCAATAGCATATACCATTAGGGTCTATTTAGATAGAACAGAGCAAAAAAGAGCAGATTTTATGGCAAAGGAAATTGAATTTTAAACGCTTGAAGTAAGATTCAATTATAATTTTCATTTCTTAACAAGAGAAGGGGTAACAAAATGCTAAATTGAAATTGAACTTAGAATCGTATAAAGCCTAATTTTATTTGGAATAAAAATCTGCTCTGATGTACTCTCCGTTCTGTGTCCATAACACCTTAGGAGCTTTATTATGTTCTTTAGCACTTGTAGTATTGATGAAAACTAAACTATCATTAAATTAACTTTCCTGTCTTTTGCATGGATTATATATATATATATAACACATTATCATTCCTACATTTATGAATCTTCATCAAGCATTCATCTCATATCCAAATTTTGTATACACTGTCTAAGACACGGCAAACTAAATTGTTAAAAACTTTAAGTGTTTTGTTTATTTTGATTTCTAATTGTGATAACTTTTAATCACAATTATATTTTATTTTCATTTATTAAAGATAAAATAAAATAAAATCTTTAATATGTTTTCCGTGTCTTAGGCAGTAAATAATCAATTTTGTTGGTTCGGTCTTTATTATTAGAAAATGTATATTCCTTAATGCTGCGTAGTGCACGAGGTGATCCTGCGCCAGGCGCCCGGCGACAGCAAGGAGCCCGACAGCGGCTGCGCCTGCTAGCTCCCGGGACTCCGCCCTCCGCACTCCGCCCTCCGCCCTCCGCACTCCGCCCTACGCCCTACTGCTGCTCAGTGCTTCCCGACCACAACCAGCATACTGACAAATATCTATACCAAACACACATCCGACGTAAATAATTGCATCTCTTTTGAGATTTATTTACTAGCTTTTGCCCGTGACTTTGTCCGCGCGGAATTTGAAATATCTTTGTAGATTATAACTGCTTATTGATTTGTTTATTATTGTCAAATTTTCAATCATACTTAACCATAGACAAAATTACGTTTAGCTGTCATTTTGCGTTTTGTTATTTTACGTCAGATGGGTTTTTGTTATACCACGTTTTATATTGACTTGACTATATTTATTTTAGACGAAACCGCAGCAAATAGTTAAAAAAAATGGATAAAAAGCGCAATATGTCCGTCTCCTGGATCTAAGCTACCTCCCCAACAATTTTTAGCTAAATCGGTACAGCCGTTCTTGGGTTATAAATAGTGTAACTGACACGACTTTCTTTTATATAGATGTGATTATTTACGTCGGAAGAGTGGAAATGTCTTTGAAAATGCAGAACGTTGAATTTGAAAGCTTCAAACATTTTTTTTTTTTTTAATTTCGAGCATTTTTGACGTTGGATTTGATAAGGTTGGGAGCCTGTATTGAAGCAACTCTACGGATTACATCGTAACAGGGATTAGGTTACCGAGTAATGTGAGAAAGGAAAATGGAACGTTTCTTATTGTCTTAAGGTTCAATATCGCGCCCATCTCGTTAAATTAAATCAATTGGAATTATGAAATGGTGTAATCAATAGTGTTGCTGTATTTGTCGCCTTAAATACTTTCGTGAGACATTATTATAATAAAATAAAAACGGCTAACTCGCGTATATTTAATCCGATGTCGGCACCGACTAGGTTCGGGCCCGTCGGGGGTTCTTTTGGGAGAGAGGGACTGGACAGCCCGATGGGCTCGAAACTAGTCGGTGCCGACACCGGATTAAATATACGTGAGTTAGCCGTATTTATTTTGTTGAAAATAAAATATTTTTTTCTGAAAATAAAAGGGATGACATTGTATTTTTAAATGAATGTTTCACGGACGGTTATATTACTTTTTTTAATTTTTTTTTGTTGGTTGGTTGAATATATTTACTACAAAGTGTATGACGTTTGTCTTATCTTATCAATGGCTTATATTTCATTGTTTAAGGCGACAAAACGGATCTGATGATATCTTAATATGCTTCTGTGTCGCCTGAGTGATATTAGTTGATAGTGTACTTTCAGTTGACCTACGACATTGTACGTTGTAACAACTATTTTGTTAGTAAAAAAAAAGTAAATAACTGGTTTTAATAATAATTTAAATAATAAATCGTCTCAGTTGACCATTTAACAGTGATAGCTTTAACATTTTTGAACTAATTGGTCGGCTTGCTTATACAACGACCATACAGAAGACGTCGAATAGAAGTAATTCCGTGTTCACCCTGGTGGTTCAGCTGGAGGTTTAATATTAATTCTCTTCTTCTTTCCAATCGCAAAAGATTGGAAGGGGAAAAGGTTTTGACAGGGGCATACCTATGCATCCCATCCCCCGTCAAATCCTCAAAAATCCCAGTCAAATCTTTCTCTTTCTGTGCATCCCCTCCTCTGTCGATTAATGGTTGGTAACGTATCTGCAAATTCGGATGGATGTCTGAATTACGAGGACCGCTTGCTCTTTTGTCACCATTAAACAAATTCTATACATGTTTTGATAATAGTCGTTCAGTAAACAATTTCAAAATAGTTGCAACGTACATTGTTGTATGTATTAGCTTTTCGTGTGTTAATCGTGTTAAGCTAAATCGTTTTAGGTCTATAAGACTGAGCTTGTGTGACACGCCTTACAATATTCTATCGGATGAATAAGGACTGGTATACACGGACTACTTCAAACTGCTTAAATTACTGCTATACACGGAGTGCAGATAAAATATGCTGCCGTTTAAAGTCGTTTCGTATTCGGTCTTAAGGCGTTAATAAAGCACTAACAATAATGTCAATTGAATAAAGCAATGTACACTTAGAGACTTTACATTTGGATTTTGTGGAAATTTACAGTCAACCAGAATTTTCGATGAAATTAGTAAAAATTAGTGTAAAATTAAGGGCTGTTTACGATTTTCAGTGAGAGATGTGCGCTAAGCGTAGATTACACTAGGTTAGCGTTTCTGGGAGCTGTTCTGTGTATATAGCACGCGTCTGTGTGGACCTCTAATACTTAAATACCAATTTATACAATTTTTGACGATATCAGCAATAATATTTAACAAAATTAACTTTTTTTTAATATCACCATACATTGGAGGTCCCGCAGTTATTGTATATTAAGTATTATTTATTATTTTAGTGCTTAAGGCAATATCTTATGACTTTAATAATCAAACTTTTCTATTAGTGATATTTTCACAGCTAGCCTTCTTATGACATTTATATAGTGTTATGTATTTACACATTATGTGTATTTGCGTCATTCCAGCGAGCTTTTATCATCGGTAGCAGACATGGAAGTTGCAGATTTTGAAGAGATTTTTCTAATATAGATTTATTGTTTATATTGTGATTTAATATATGTTTTCTTATTTAATTTTAGAATATAAACATACTTTAGTATTTCTAAAACGATGAGCAATATTTAATGAATTCCAAGTTTTTTTTAATATAATTCTTTTAGTAATAGAATATGATGACCGTTTATTTAGACTTGTTCTGTCTGTACGGTTTAGCATGAGTTGAGGATTCACCTTTTTAGATGTTAAAATTCTGCTCGATTTAATAATCTCCATGTTTATATGTGTAAATAGCAAGTACCGAAACTCACGCTGATAATGTTTCAAATAAAAAAATTAAACACTAAAATATGCTTTTCATTTCACAATTGCCTATTGATTTCCTCGTCTTCTGCGTTGATTATTTGGAGGTTAAATTAAAGATTTTTTTCTAAAATAAACGTAGCTTAAGTTACTCCTTATTACATTAGCTACCTGCCAATAAAAGTCCTGTCAACATCGGTCTAGCCATTTCAAAGATTAGCCGGGACAAGCAGACACAAAAATTTAAAAAAATGATGTTTTGGTGTATGTACTGTATATATATTCATATAAATGTAATAAAAAACGGTTGTTTCAATATTACAGACACTACAATTTTATTATATGTATAGATAATTGGTCCAAAACTATAGTATATAGTTTTAACTTTAAATATGCTAAAATTTATCATTTTGTTTTGTACAAGTTAGTTTCAATCTTATATGTATTATTAATTTTTATAAAAAAGCTGATAGGTTTTTGAAGTGTAAAAACAGTACTTTCCAGTGATATCCTTAACCCCAGTGTGTAGCCGTGGACCTGCAGACGCAGTCGCCAATGGGTTCCGAGCAGGAAGGCACCGAGAGCGGTTGCGTGTGCTGAGCGCTCCCCCGCGCCGCCCGCACCGCACTCCCCGCGCCCGCGCACTTTGCTTCTCCACCCCCCGGCAACCCCCTGTCAATACGCACACACAACACCATTTCCATACAGTACAGCTAGCGTAAATCATATGCATTTTGTTGTGTCGTCAAAATTATTGAGGGCTTACACACTGCAAGTTTAAACGCCTCATTGACTGAACAGTGCGATCTACATATGCCTTGTACGCCTGTTTGTATCGCCTTTTTTTACTTGTAAATGGGTAAGGATTTTCAGTGAAAACATCAAAATCACTAACACCGATATTAATGGGCGTCCGTATCGCATATCTACATAAATTTGCCTTTAAATAACGTGGCTTGTATGGGCTGTTTAGTGTGCGTATATAATTTTTATTTCGCGCCAATTTAAGTTCTTTACAATAAACATTTGTAAGAGTATGTCGCATAGTTGTAGAAAATAAGGCGCACATCCGCAAACCCTGTTTGCTATGTCTTCGTATTGAATTAGAGTTATATATCTTAGTTGGATAATTGTAGAATAATATTGGATACTCTTACTCCACAATTGCAGAACGGATTGTTTACACTTCCATGGTTATAGTCACGGATAGACTAGGTATATTATTTGCATAGATTTTTATGTGTAATTTTTTTAGCACAAACAAAACTGTTTCTCTTACTATATGATCTCTAACTACAGTATTAAGTAGAGTGACATTGTAGTCTATTTGTGTAGGAAATTCTAAATCTCATCTATTTCGATTCTTATTAAATTTAGCACAATTTTTAATAGCGACTATAAAATATCGGACTGAACTTCATTACACTCTAAGTTGAAACTATTGACCCGTGAAATTTACGACCGAATTGTGCCTAATTGCAAAATACAATGTAATCCAATTGATAAAAATGATATAATGGTCGCTACACACCGCAGTTTGTGTTTGTTCGCTATAAACAGTTGGAACTGAAGATAGTCGTGTTATGCGATTACGTAGCTACAGTCACGGAAACTGTCGGTGTTCCACCTTACAAGCTAGTCTCTTGAACGTTTTGACACAACAACGCGGAAACAATAACTAATAGGACGCAGTTTAAATGTGTCTGTTCGAAATAAGGTTGATGAGTGGTACACTGCTAATTGCTTTTTTATTATTATCCCGTTGTTTATGCAAGTCACTGCTACTTTATTGTAAGAAGAGGCGGAATTTGTGTCGGTGCAAGGAACAAGATAATTATTCTGTAAGTGGAACACCGCGGATTTCCAAGACTATATTGTAATTTAGATGTCTTACGTGTGTCGTCAGCATTATATTGATGTTCTAATTATTTTGGGTCTTTAACTTCATATACTAGTGTAATGAATTATCTCCAATATGTTTTGAATACCAGTATTATTTACTTAATTCTTGTGTATGGGGCGGGTCAAGTTCTTAAGGTTCGTGGAATAGAGTGCTAATTGGTGCAAGTGTACCGAATAAGGCACCGAATACACGGCGTTGTACTCTACGGGTTACAATGTAAACGGCGATGTTTATTCTATTGAAGTATTGAAGTAGAAGTTTAGGTGAAATACTTAAGACTGGGTAAAATATAACTTCACGGGCAAGGAATAGAGGGGAGCAAGTTTGCGCGACGATTTTGTTTTGTTTTTGGTACATGAAGCGATTGTACAAGGAGATGGTTTTTGAACACCTTTCGATAGTTCCGAAGTAAATAATCTTATGTCACTACTTTGTATTTAGGTCAATTTTCATTGTTTTTTTAATTCATTCTGTTAATACAATTGGCCAAGCTAATTTAAAAAGTAAAAATACTAAATTAGAATGATATATTGTGGTTATCTTTTATTTGCTTATATTCGTAAGTTCAGTCCTGTAGAATTTGAATTACGATTTGAATAACATAGGATTATTTAATTTTGAACCATTGAATTATAAATGTTACTAATATGAATTACGCTAATGCAAATCAAATCTTTCCTCCCATAGAACTGCTTGCCGTAATATTTTTTTATTTTGTAATATTTTATAATTATTTCTATATTACATTTTATTCCAGGATTTATTATTATTTGGTACCCAGAAAAAGCTGATTACTGCACTGTTTATTATACAGTTATGACCATATTACAAAAATCAATCTTGGCGACTAGTGAGCGAGTTTGTATATCCAGCGTAAAGAGTATCTTCCTATAGCCCGTTATACATGTTGGCCTAGTCTTGCCGAGTGAAGACGAATACCAAACGTATAGACAGTTTATTTGCATTGCATGCTATCGCTCGGCGTCGCTCGCGCCAACATTTGCGCGCTCGAGTACTTTCACAAGCATCAACGAGTAAAGAGCTTATTTGGTGTAGCTTGTGAAGACTCGCCGGTGCGCGCTACCGCTTGCGTCACTTCGGAGCCGTGTCGGTTTTTCTTCACAAATCAAAGGTGCTCGCGCGCGCTTGGCAAGTGGTGTCTCCATGTTTGTCCGAGCGCCTGTTCTATTATAGTGCTAAACTTGCCAAACCTATAGACATTCGCACTTCACTTGTATTAATTTGCCTACCCTCGCGTTGGCCTTCACTCGGCAAGTCTCAGCCAACGTGTTTAGCCGGCTTAAGAAATTTAACTCTTTTCGTCGGATTGGTAGATATATCTGTGACTGTGTTCTGAACGTTTTGTGCGGATTCGAGCCGTCAATAAATGTGGATTGCAATAGTGCATAAATATAAAAGTAATAAACCAAATAAAATACCTATTGTGGTTTAATTATAAGAAAAGTCAGAGAGCACAAAAAATGAAAATATATTTATTTATAATGTGAATTATTACTATGTTGATTTATATGTAAGTTAGGCAAAGCCAGATCGATCGCTTGATGGGTGTGATTTTGTGTTAAATATAAGATAATATAAAATGTTCAATGTCTCTTCAATATCACTGCCGCTGGTTTTTCTAAAACGGTCTAAAGATGTTTTATCAGTAGAATTCATAACAACAGAATGTTTTTGTATGCAATTTTTAGATTGAATCCGTATGTCTTGGGTCTCGCATGTACGCGACGTGCTTTAGCTTCAATATTGTTTATGGTAATTTAAAATTAGCATAATATTCCAAATATTAAAAGCATTTTAAATATCTATCTTGTTTTATTTTCCATCGTTGGTTTTTAATCTTTTTGGATAGAATTTTTACAATTTAACAACCCTAAGAATTATAATTGAATACAGAATTCCTAAACGCCTGTTGGAGACTAAGCCGGATGGGCATAGAGCAAATGGCAGGCCGAAGCTAAGATGGCTGGATGACGTCGACGCGATGTTAAAAATATCGGTTTCAAGTATTGGAAGCAAAAAGCCCAAAGTAAGAAATTTACTGGACCAGATCCAGGCTGTAGTGCTTTAGTTGAAAATGATGATGAAGGAGGAGCGCAGCTATATTTAATGTTTATGTAACGACAGCTTTTCTTCCGTCACACAAGGATTAGTACAGCATCCTTCAATAAAACATTTTATTAGAATGAAAATACAATTAGTCTGTAATATTTATTGAAAACTATGTACAGATTGTCT
>JAAOEG020000012.1:1366208-1382795 GCA_011763625.2 Papilio bianor | reverse complement strand
AATACAGTCGAGGAAAAAAATTCTTATAAAAATCCGTTGAACCGCCCACGATGTTTGGGATTTTCGTATTTTCTCATCTCCAAGAGACTACTTTGAAAATTTTATCATACCAACAAAATGCGGTTACTGAATGAATTCCGGGAAACAAGAACTTAATTCAATTACGAATATTGCTTATCAAATCTTTTATATACATTTCTTGTGTTATAGTGTTATTTACCATATTCCTAAGAAACGACTTGACCGATATTTATAGAATTTTATATGCAATTTCAGTAGTTGTGAGAATCGGCTACTATCTATTTTTCACACCCCTAAGGGATAAGGGTTCTTGTCCACCCCTAATTATATATTTTGGAGAAAACTTTTACTATTATCATTTTTTATTTTTTATAATGTGGCATTCAAAATAGATTCAACCCTAAATTTACTCCCTACTATCTCCAAACAATAATACTATTATATTTCAACTTGCTCGATAACTGATTAATTATCACTCATCGTTTACAGCGCTCCATGCCTCTTTCACTCTTATACCACATCCTTACACAATTATAATAAGTTAGTTTTTCTGCTACAGAAGAAATTCCTTAGAAATAATGTATATGGCAAAACAACCGGGTCAGCTAGTATATTATATTTTTTAGGAATAAGTAAATCGTTATCAAAATTTAAACCGAGTAAACTTGTCACTTTATTTAAGCATTTTTGGCCCTCTTCAAATGTCATTGCTGAAGATATAAAATACGATAGACGTATCTTTAAACAAATATTGCTATCATTATTTGTACTCTCAATATGGACAGCAAACAGATATAAAGTATACGAGAAATTTTATGACAGTTTCGTGTTTGCTGACTAAATAACCGAGGAAAGATTTGTAACATGTTTTAACATCTATTCAAGTCAAAGTCGCTTACACTACGAACCAAAGCATACGCTTAAGAAACTCTACTACTGGTAGACTTTTAGTTGTCTAGTTGGACATTTTTTATGTTACAAAATGGTAGACGAGCAAACGGCCACCCAAAATTGCTGAAAGCGAAGTGACCGCTGCCTGTAGACATCCGCAATTGCAGTTGCTTTGCCTACCTTTCCTCCTAATCAACGGAGCAAAAGACCCACTTAAATAGAATGTTTTCTCATCCTATTCATCCCTTCCTCCGTCAAATCCACTTCTTATTCCCTTCCTTTCCTTATAAGGAAAGGGTGGAAACGGGAATAGTACTAATAATAGGATTCCGGAACAATACTCATCAGATGAAACGTGGAATTGCTTCCACTTGACGCCTGTCTTCTGTGTGGTCGTGGTATTGCAACGGGCGAGCCGGCTTATTTGTCTACCACTGTTAAAACAATTATGACTAATAGTTCAACTGTCAATTAAAATTAATAATGTGCTAGGAGTATGTTTACTTCGTATTGACTTACAAACAAATTAAACAGTAATTCGATTAATACTACAATCGAAGTTAGTTACCAAGATAGTTTTTTGTCTGTCTGTGATTAAATAATTCAATTACAAATAAAAAGCTCCGGGGTAATTAAATTTAAGATACAAAGAAGTCGCGTCCATAGCACGTCGTTTTTATTTCACGATACATTGCCGTTGCAGCGAACGATATAAATTTTAAACGCGAGAAAAATTTAATGGAATATGCTAAAATATGTGAAGTTTATGCTACTTTTAAATCTAATTTATGGTGTGATATCACAACCTTTTTACTATTTTATAGCGCTTCGGTATTACAGTCGTTTTAAGTGGAGTAATTTTATCAATCTGTTAATGAAAACTAACCTTATATTTGTTTATAACATTGCTTTACATGCTGCGTAATAAGATTTTTTCTATTATAAGTTTTATGTAATTCAAAAATTACGAGTAAATTATTGTTCTCAGTAAAATCACATTCAATTTAGCAAGACGCCTTTTGGCAGAGGTAGAGCATATGTCTATGTATTTGGAGCAGGAAATTCAATTCCATTAAGTTCTACTTCGGTTACTTTACCGCCATTTTAACTTATCCAAACAAATGTAGAAAAGATGCGAACAATTATCTTATAACATTATTTACGTGTTTCGGGAAAATAAAAATGAATTAGGAAACAATATCATCGTAATTAATACCTCGGATTACAATAAATTATGTCATTACTTATTAATGTGCGTTGTGTCCCACCTTGGCACAGGTGGTTTAGAATAATATAAATTGTCTGGATACCACGATAAGGATACTGTCGTGGTATACAACAGATCCACTCGAGTCTCGGAATACGATTGTCTCAGCTGCCACGGGAAGTAGGCGTATGAGACTACCAAGATGGTCAACTGACTAGTTGGTCAACCACACTGTGATATTACAGATCGAATCCATACTTATTTTACCATTTATTTTAGAATTAAGGATGTGGGAGAGTACTTGTTAAGTTTCATTCAAGGAATTATACTTTCCGAGAAAAACCCGCTTTTAAAAATTCAAAGACTATGCAAAATTTGAATCATTTCTCTAGAAAGTAAAAAAAATGTTAGAAACTTACCCATAAATTGCTGCAGCCCCGGCGATAGCGCCCCCGCACTGCGCGGCGACGTACAGCGCAGCGCGCAGAGGCGACACCCGCCTCCGTACGCACAGCGCCGCGGACACTGCGGGATTCACGTGGGCACCTGTACACAAGAACAGATGAACGTCAATAACATTGTCTACTGGAATTGTACCATACCTTTGTGACATTACCAAAAGAGGTTACTGATCAGTCTATTTCATCGTATGAAACTTCCAAAAGATATCTAACTAGTCATTCAATTATAACAACAAAAATAAACTATCCTAAAATTATTTGCAAGTTTGTTACTCTTTCATGCAAAAATTACTCAACGGATTTCGATCAAACTTTACAATAATATGGCTTATAAATTAGAGTAAGACATAACTAGAGTAAGGCTTTCATTTATAAAGATATTGTGTGAATTATCCAAAATATAACGACGTAAGTGTAGTGTTTAAATGGATGTATAGGTGAATGTTTGAAGGTATCGTCGGAACAGATCAACAGATCTCGATGAAAGACAAAGATATATAACACAGTCTGAAAAACGGTTACTAAATTTTTAATTCCGCAAAGACGAGTTGCAGGCAAAAGCTAGTATTTTATATTCGTATAGTTTTTCAGCATTATTATTTAATAGTGACATAAATATATGTTTTACTTTAAACTTATTGTTCAAGCAAATTTGCAACTAACTAATCCAGTTAAGATTCCCTGGAGAGCCTTAAATTGTAATTACTTGTGAGTTCACAGTCACACAGCAGTGCTTTATGTTAGGATTTATCTTTCAAAATTGTGTTTATCTACCAAAATCCTTACATAGTCATTAAATCTAATATAAAAAGAATCCACTCCTTTTCCTTTTTCAAAGTCTGTTCATATTTCGCACCAGAAAAGTTCTCGTGTACGTTTTATTCAACAAGTTGAACTTTTAATGTTTTTTACACGCACTCATAAGGGCATCGTGAACAAAAGAAGCTCGGGTGAAGTAACGCAAGTCTTCATGGCCGTCGAGTGGTGTATGCAAATGCACCGTCGTAGTTATACACGAATTAAAAAAAAATACTCCACATTTCAATTATTTATAAAAGATTTCAGAAGAATGCTAGAATTCAGTTAAAAGGCAAGCGATCCAATAGATCCCGCTCCCTAACTACAAACGTATCAAATAAAAAGATCGCAGAATTTTTCTATGCAATCTCTCTTCTCTTCATTTAAATAGGAAAAAAAATGCGCCATCTTAATCTTTATAAAAATAACGTTAAATTAGAAAAAACACGTCTGACGCTGTATGTCTTAAATTTTTAATCACCTTGTCTGAAGAACTCAAAAAAGAAACGTGATAACTCCTTCCCGGGCGAGGAGTTCGCACGTACAAGTGCCAAGAACGCGACAATGCGGATTTCACGACGGAACAATTACATACAAAACATACACGGCAATTATAAAGTGTAAAACATGAAAGAAATATACATACGAAGACGAAATGGTCATTATTTTACGAAGAAAAATGTAAATCAATTTTGTAACGGATAGTTTAGAAGATGAGATCGTATTGCATTGGATTTTAAGTAGAAATTTTGTTTAAGTTTTAAATCTTAATCATAATAATATAATAAATACGAAAGCTTAGATAGATGGATGGATGGATGTTGGTTAGAGTTTGACGCCTCAACTGCTGATGGGATCTCGATGAAATTTAGCATAGATGTTGAAGATAGCCTGGAAGAACACATAGTCTACTTTTGACCAAGAAATAGTTACGGTTCCCGTGAGATGCATTAAATTTGTTTTTTTAATGTTTACTCGATAATTCTGCAACGGTTCAATATATCTAAATGACGCAGATATAAAACAAAGTCTAGAGTACTACACATGAGATACTAAGTTTTATTTTAATTTGTGCGGACAGAGTCGCGGGCAACAGCTAGTAATGCAATAAATATTACATAACAGTTATTATATAATCAATAAACATTAGCCTTTATAATCGTAAAGACATGATAAAAGGTGAAAACTAGTTGTCGGATGGAAACCCTAATCACAGGAGCTTATTCGAAGTAACCGACGAATAGTAGTGGGTCGGTAAAGTAAAGCCAAGGATATTTTATTGTACCTTACGAGATAAATTGTGGATTTACCAAAGATAGATAACTGTACCTAAAATTCTCTAAATGATTACCAATTTAATTATCACGTTAAACCATGTTAGATCACCGGTGGCACAGAGGTTAAGCTCTTTACTTGTAACCTGTGATTAAATCCCACCTTGTATCAACATGTTTTTCGAATTCCCTATATACATTTATCCGACGTTCTTACGGATTCAAAGATATGTGTGAAGTCAACCAACCCGCACTAGGCCAGCATTGTTGACTATGGCCTAGTCATCCCTAACTTAGAGTAGGCTCGGAGCTCAACAGTGGGGACTGTATAGTGAGCCGATGATGATGATGATGACGACGAAGATAATTTACCACACATCCTTAAAGACAAGTCCACTCCGATTATATTTATTATCTTTAAGGACTTTGTGTAGAAATCAATATGATACAATGTACTGAAGCAAAGTAAATTAATGCAGAGTGCAGATACAGTACAAATGTAGAGATACAGAAGTCTGCTGTATCGCAAGACCCATATATTATTATTCTCCGTGTGTAAATGCAGCAAGGGAATTAAGATTTATCGAGTTCGTGTAGCAACGAATTTATTTTATTAACTACTCTTATAATACAGAGAATATTCGTAGATATTAGGTATTATAAAAAATAGATATAATAAAGTAACAATGTAATCTAATAAAACATCTTCTTTTATTACCATCAATATAAAAAGAGGTATTTTGAATCTTATGTTTCCTGCACCTGGATTCGTCGTAAACCGACAACTTTGCATAACTTACAAACACGTGTCGTTTGAGACTCAGTAATCAGACCCGTGTTTAAGCTATGTTGGTGTGTTTTTGGATCTATATTCACTACCATTTCATTGATTTTGAATTGGAACAATCAATTAAAATAAAATAAAACAGCCTTTCTTGGAACATAGGTACCGGTAAACAATTACTAAATTATTATGAATACAGTATCGGCAAGGATTACTAGCGTAGTTAATTCCATTATATTACGTCGTGACTTTTCGTTAAATTTCAACCCTCGGTGCATTATACGAAAACAGGTAGCAAGAACTTCACCTATAATGGAGGTAGAGGCGGGAAACGGGTGGAATAACAAATGTCATAGAGATGAAATTTTAGTATTCAAGCTCTGTAAGTCAGCGCAACGGAAATTCCAGTTACAAATCAAAAGAGAATTTTTTAAATCCCGCAAAGGCCAGATTTCCTAGATCCCGTTGAATATTTTTTACCATTTCCGCAGTGGCTACGTTGTATATTTTTAAACCTTAAAAAGTAGAAATGAATTTCATCTCGATAATTATGGACAAATATAAACTAATACCATTAATAAAAACCTTTCATCAAAAAATGCATAATTACAAAACAATCGTTGTTACTTTATTCGCTTCAGTTGATGCACTGTCATTCCCGCCTATATCACTCTCGTTGTTTTTTATATATTTTGTCTAATGTATTCATCCACATTTTTGCCACTTAAATAATTATTCTTTAACAATTAACGTTCTTTTTACTAAACTACTAAACACTATTTTACGTTTGTGATTAATACAATAATATTTACAATTTACTAAAGCCATCTGTTATCAATTATTGATCAATCAAATTCCAATAACAACAATTTTTTATTTTTTAAAGTAAGCAGATAAATAATAAAAAGTAACTTTGCTAAAGTGTAAATATTATGAGAATAAAAAAAAAACGATTTATATGTAAATAAACAAGTCGAAAGTATGGAAAGGTTTAAAGCCATCGATCGAAATATCAGAGTACATTCGTGCTATCTTTAAATAGGGATGGCCCGTGACACTCACTTGCTCAGTCATTAGTGAAATTAGGGCGAGCGACCACCGCTTGAACTTTTAAAGATTTATAACTCGCGGACATTAGCTATATCCCGAATTAGTACTCGATTGTCCGAGCGAACGCGATGCTACGGATATTATGTCACAATTTAAAATGACATTGTTCCCGTCATAAATATGTAGGGGCTAAAGGGTGAAGGGTGCGTACACGTGTTGTGTCTATAAATATTATAATTTAAAACTATTTGATTCTTATTTTTTTTATTGACAACTGGCAGACAGTTAAATTGGAATAAAAATATAGTCGACTTGAGGAAAAAAACTCGTTATTAAAGTCGGTTAAAAAAACAATTAAATCCACATCTTATCACTAAATTAAAAGACAATACATAAAGAACGTAAAAGATCAGTATAATAAAACTGTGAGACAAGCAGATGTAAGATGCTTTCGCCTGATGTTAAGGAGCTTGTTAAAAATCAGATAGTTAATTGGGAACATCTGCGTGTTGCGAGTCGATTCAACCACAACGCTGCTGATGTCTGCAATTTAAGCTAAATTACAAACCTCATGCAGCCGCAACAGACATGTAATATAGCGTAATATTAAATTTATATAATCTATACATATAATAAAGTTGGAGTGACTTCTGTCTGTTTGATCCGGCTAATCTCTGAAATGGCTGGACCGATTTTGACGGGTCTTTTATTGGCAGGTAGCTGATGTAATAATATAGCTGGAGTAACTTAGGCTACGTTTGTATTAGAAAAAATCTTTTGTTTTATTATAGAAAAAGAACGCGCGGACGGAGTCGCGGGCGACAGTAACCGTAAGAAAAGGTAGACGCTCAAGGTAAAATAATTAAGGGCAATTCGAAAAGAACAAGTTATTATTAAAAATTTGGCTGTCGCCCGCGACTCCGTCTACTCAAAATAAGCTAGCCTATGTGTTCTGCCAGACTATATTCTATTTTTAATTTTATGGCTAATAACTGTACAAAATTTTAATAATATATGTTGAACCGTTGCATAATTATTGAGTAAACATGAAAAAAAAAATTGATGTATCCAACGTGAACCGTTAATATTATATTTTCGGGACCAAAAGTAGCCTATGTGTTCTTCCAGGCTATCCTCTACATCTATCCCAATTATTATCGAGATCCGTTCGGCAGTTTCGGTGACAAACTCTAACAAATATCCATCTATCCATCAATCTAAACTTTCGCATTAATATTAGTAAGAAGTAAGATAACATTCATAAGTAATAGACAAATATAGCATAGGTTTTTAATATTGGAACTTCGACGGCAAAATAAAAAAAACAGAACACGTGGCCGTATGTTAGCTGGGTCTTTGTATTTTTTTGTTTTTATACCGAGCTCGGCGTAGAGCGATATCCTCTTCGGGCAAACAGCTGCCAGTATCCTCGCGAATAACGGGTTTATAAATTATATTAAGCACAACGTTTATATGTGTATGTGCATCATGTTTTAAACAGAGCAGGTTTTAAGTTATTTACGCTCTTCATAGAGTACATATTTTAGAATTTAACTTATTTTTTACTAAAGGGAATTTCCATAGACAATTTTTGAATTTAAACTTTGTGACCTACTAAAATACTAGGAAATGGTCAACGATAGTGTTGGATTTGAACTAACGATGTTTTATTTCGCAGTGCGTATTAATATCTTAGACATTAGGTGCGTATTGATTATGCACGATAGCGTAATATTTAATAATAAACATTATGATCTAATACTACTACATTCTCCACATGAAGACGTGAAGACCTCTTGTAAGGATCTCGTTCGTTAGCAGAATCCCTAAAGCTTGTTTTCTACATATATAAAAATAACACAAAATAAAGCCGTATAACGTGTCTGTACATTTACGTACAGACAAATTGAGAATCACTCCCTTTTTTGAAAGTTGGTTAAAAACTGCACCAAAGAGTATATTAAAATAACACAAAGTAATTCAACGTATGTTTTTTTCATACCAGATATATGAGCGAAGCATAAAGTGATAGTGGCTATGGCACAGCCGGAGGCGAGCGCGGTAGCGAGCAGCACCGCTGAGGCGGAAGCACCGACGCCCGCGCCGCCCGCCGCCCCGCACACTATGAATACGTAGAGGAAGGATGCAGCGCACTCCGCTACCACCGCCTTCCACAACGACAAAGTCCTCACTTCCAGCCGCGCTGGCACTTTGCCTGACAATCCATCCGAATTCGCATCTTTACGCATACACTCCAATTTTTCGAACAAAGTAATAATATGCTGTTCGATATTTTCGTCCGTGATATTAAAAGTTTGTTCACCCATTTTGAAATGTAAAAAAAAACTAAATGTCTAACATATTTTTCACACAAACTGTCACGGCCTATCGCTTTAAAAAACAACTTTCAAAAATGCGCGCGAAACACTCCTGTCATTTATTCCCGCCCACGCAGTAGCGCGACCCGTTACGAAGTGAACCGGCGCTTGTGCTGAATGAAGGAATACTGAATGAATGGAGGAGCGGAGCCGGTGCCGGGCGCACTGGACACAATGCACATGTGCCCCCGACACTTGTTACGCCCCCGCCCCCGCCCTACGGGACCAGCACTTTTAGCTAGGGTGAATCAAAATCAAATCATACGAGCTAGCCAATTGAAAACACAATAAATACATAATTGCAATTGCGATAACAATAAAAACTTTTTAAAATGCACTAAAAAAAAATAACACAGACACTTTAAAAGAGATATTATTTTACATTTCAAATATGTATGTATCTAATATCAAATCCAAACTGCCGCTCATTAAATGAAAATTACGAAACTAGAAATGTGGGTTGTCATGCAAATTTATTTCGATCAGTAATTTAATAAAAAAGTTATATTATAAATTATAAACTGAATAAATTAATGATTATTAAACATTATTTTTTCATCATAGCATCAGAGAGAACATATCAATCAAAAATAAGAAATATTGTTTGCTGTGGGATGTTAAAAAGGTTGTGTTTGTCTATAAGTTTTATTAACAAAATACCATAATGGTACGAGGTAAGATGTCAATGGCAAAAAGACAGTATAATATTTGAAAACTACAAACTTAGACGAGTATATTGTACAGTAAGACGATAGCAAATGTCATGTTATATTTACAATATTTTTATTTAACGCCCCTGAACGCCTCCATTAAGACATATAAAGCCAAAGTCATTTATTCCATTCCTAATGGTACATCCTCAACATCCAAACAAAACGGCGATCACGCACGGTTATTCCAAATACATTTTACGCTAAGTCACAAATTAAATTAAGTCAATATTAAATTCCACAATTTTTTGTAGCAATAAAGTGACAAATGAGCAAGCTGCTTTGCTGCCCATAAACATTCGCATTTACACAATTATTTGCGTCGTTTAATTAACAGAGGAGGGGACGCTCTGCAAGAGATTTTTTTCCCTATGTATCCCCTCGCCTACCAAATCCACTTCCCCTTCCCATCATTTCCTTGTACGATTAGAAAGGGAAGAGGACTAAAATTAGACCACCGCGTACACTTATCAGAATAATCGCGGAATAACTTCCACTTCACGTCTGTTTTCTGTGGACAGGTTTAATTAATTAATTAAAAAATATAAACTATAGACTAGGAATGCTTAATCCAGGTGCTTTGTATCGATACTGTGGTTTGGAATCCATTGTATCCTAATGTACGAATTTTGACGTTACTATTTTTAGAAGATATAGTCATTCGTTTGGAATGAAACATTAATTTATTTAGTCAGTAAAACAGTTCTAAAACAGTACATACTGTGAACTTTTGATTTATAATATAGTTTCGTAAAGTACCACGAGGCTATGCAAAGACAAGTATCCAAAGCATAGGATTGTCACTTTTTTTTACAAATATGACAGTTGTTCAACGCATTCAGCGCCATCTATAGACTATCAAGTTAATTTAGCGTAATGGTGGTGATTGTAGAGAATATTGACGAACTGCATTATTTTTATTTGTAGTGTTTAATTAAATAGTGTAAATCAAATTATATTCTTTTGTGGCCGTCGCCATAACATGCTTTCTTATGTCGGGTTTATCTAAGACTCCTGTTTTGGTCGAGGAGGGTGGTAACCAGTGTAGAAAACGTTCACAAGTCAATAACGAACAATCCAGCAAGAGAGCAAAATTAGATGAAATGAATGTCAATGAGAAGAAATCAAACTTCTCCTTGTTAACTCCAAACTCAAATGGCGCTATTAAGATGTCGGCGACTACGATTAAACCTGGAGTAGCCACAAAGAAACTGGTTATAAAAAACTTTAAAAGTGTGTTTACGAATTTTCCTATGCGTATAGTCATGTCCTAACCTTAATGATATTTTATCGGTAAAAGTGCATATTTTTTCTAGGTAAACCGAACCTTCCAGAAAATTACCAAGAGACAACATGGAGCAAGCTGCGAGAAGCCGTGATAGCTATTCAGACTTCCAAGGCTATCGCATATTCCTTGGAAGAGCTATATCAAGCAGTAGAAAATATGTGCAGTCATAAGGTTAGTGTAGAACATAATAAAATATCATGATAGTAACTATGTTGCTTCTTTTTTGTTTTTTTTATTGATCTACAAATTTTGTTCTAGGATGACATAAAGATAATGATTTTGCTACAAAATAATGTTATAAACAATAATACCTAAGACTATTGCTTATTACTAAAAATACTAACTAAAAATTGCCGAACCCTTTTGTCTCATAACTGATTTTGACTTATTTTAACTTTACAGATGGCGTCACAATTGTATGTCAACTTAACAAACCTAGTTGAAGCCCATGTAAAGGCCAACATAGAACAGTTCCTCTCGGAGAGCATGGATCGCCAAGTATTCCTCAAGAGGATGGACGACTGCTGGAGAGCACACTGCCGACAGATGATCATGATACGCAGTATATTCCTATACTTAGACAGAACTTATGTATTACAAAATCCTAGTATACATTCTATATGGTAAGTGATAGAATTACAATAGTGGTAGACAACGATGTACATAACATCTTTTGCACAAATGGGCTGGCTAACCCACCTCAAAACAATGATTGCACAAAAGACTGGCGTGAAATTGAAGCAATTCCATGCTTCGTCTAATGAGTGTGCATGTTGAAAGCATTATTTTATTTCTCTATCCCTTCCCATCATATTCTTTTATGGAAAGGATGGGAAGAGGAAGTGGATTTGATGGAAGAGGGGATGCAATGAAAGGGGCAACATGCTCATTCTGTGCGTCTCTCTCCACCTATTAAAGGTAAACAACACATCTGAAATTGTAGGCATATTAATATCTATGGGCATCAGTCACTTCACATTTCGGTGTATTTAGGTGGCCATTTGTTGCTTCTTATAATATAAAAAAAAATAGGCTGAAGGAACAGGATGATTAAGGTAGTGTATGTTGAATTGTGTGCTCCTGTATGTACCAAGGTAAATAATAAACTGTATTGAGGTACACAACAATGCATTTATAAGTATATTATGCTATAGGTATTAAACATGACTAAGGATGTTATTAGTGTTTTTCATCTTTCTGTATTGCAAATCTTTGCTTGGTGAAAAAAAAATCTGTTTATTATCGTAAATTTGACACAGTTTTATAAAGGCTTTATTTTTTGAAGGCAATATTAGATGATAGTTGTAATATCAAACTACTGAACACATACAACATTAGTCATTCTCAAAAGAAACTATCCCCCTCCTTTCTTACCTTTTCTCCCTATTTTTCCTATACTGTTATAACAATCATGCTCATCTTACTTACTAATATTATAAATGGATTTGGATGGATGGAATTTTGTTAGAATACATCTTCAGAACAGCTGTAAGAATCTGAATGAGATTTGATACAGATTTAGAATATTGTCTGAAGGAACACATAGGCTACTGAAAATGTATTTATTTAGGAGAGTTGCAGGCAAAAGCCAGTATTAAATAATGCTTATTGAATGTCTTAATTCATATCTCAAAATAGTTATACAAAGATGCACAGAAATTTATAATTAATTAAATCCATAATTATAAGTACTTGATATAATTACAACAGGGACATGGGTCTAGACTTGTTCCGGCACCACATAGCGATGAACACATTAGTGCAGACCCGAACTGTAGATGGCTTGTTGCTGCTGATAGAACGTGAGCGGGGCGGTGATGCTGTTGACATCTCTCTACTTAAGAGTCTGCTGCGCATGCTCTCTGATCTCCAGATATACCAGGATGCCTTCGAACACAAGTAACATTATGCACAATTAGTCTATCAAGCGTAAATACAAGCGCTAAGGGCACTGTCCTTACCTTTTTAAGTGTTTTGTTTGTTGTAAGGACAAGAGGTGACCACAAGTATAAATACTTTAGTTGCCCAGATTAGATTAATTGTGCTGGCAACTACATCATTTACGTAAAGTTGCCAGTATTAAGTACATTGTCCAGAAGAGATACACAGTTAAAATTGTCTCATAATTATATGATGTGTCATTTACAACATATCACAGGTTCCTGCAAGCGACGGAGCGTCTGTACGCTGCGGAGGGCCAGCGGCTGATGCGAGAGCTATCGGTTGCACAGTACCTCGCCCACGTCGAGAAGAGGCTAAAAGAGGAGAATGAGAGACTGCTGCATTATCTGGACCCGTCTACTAAGTTAGTACACTATTTTCAATTACAATATTTGTTTGAAATAATAAGTCATCAATACATTTTCTTCTACAATAAGGTTTTACTGTAGAAGAAAATGTATTGATACATTTATTGAAATGATAATCCTTATGGTTTATAATTAAATTATTTTGGACAAGAAAATAACTTTATCTGGGCCAATACAAATTTTTGACATAACATTAAAAGTACTTTTACTTTACTTTTTTTTATTTATTTTATAGTAATTTTTTTTTCACACTAAACAAGGTTGCTTAAACTAGCAGGGTTTGGATGCTGGTCGCTTAATTGGTCATTTATACAGAATTTAACCAACTCTTACATTCTGTTTGATTACCTATTATTTCCTTGAGCATGACAATGAGGTTGTTGAGTTTGTCGACTAAAAGAGCACATTAAATATTGTCATTAATTAATTTTATAGAGGTAAATGTAGCTATGGTTAACTCAACTAGAATTGATGTCCTGCAGAACAGCTCATGGTTCGGATGTGTGTAGTAGATCAGAGAACCGGCTCTCAGATCATGACAATTTGTACCTGCTTAGAGTTGAGATATGTATTCCGAGCTGAGAAGTGTGACTTGGTCACATAGTTCTAGTTTATCACGTTAAATCGTGACCTGTCAAATATGTTGTTGAGCCATAGCTCAAGGGTCAGTCTATGTGAGCTGAACTTTTTAGCCGGATCAGAGCTGATTTACGCACGTAAATCAGCTGTTCTTTTTTTTAAACTACTAATACACAGTTTTGACATATTAACAATGTACAAGCAAATTAATCTTCATATTAATTCCAGATGGCAACTGATCCACACAATAGAACGACAGTTACTGAGTGAGCACCTCTCGGGGATACTGAACAAAGGCCTAGAGGCTCTCATGGACGGGCCCCGGCTCTCTGACCTCACTACTCTGTACAATCTCTTCAGCAAAGTCAAGGATGGTCTTACTGAATTGTGCAATCATTTCAATGCATATATCAAGGTATGTTTTTCTTTCTTTTAACTTGTAGTTTTAAAAATACATACACAAGTATGTACATTTATTTCTAAAAGTATTTCTTATTGTTTGGTATTTATTAAAACATCTGAAATATTTGCAACAATTAGAGAAACATATGGTAAAAGAACCTTTCAAGAGAAATTCAAGACATTTTTTTTCTTGAATCTTGCAGAAAAAAGGTCGTACAATAGTGATAGAGCCGGAACGTGACAAGACAATGGTATCGGAGCTGCTGGAGTTCAAGGAGAGGCTGGATCATGTGGTCAGCTCCTGCTTCCAGCGCAACTCCAAGTTTGTGTACTCCATGCGAGAGGCCTTCGAGTACTTCATCAACCAGCGGCAGAACAAGCCCGCTGAACTTATTGGTAACTGTTTCTTCTATTTGATCATTGCTTTTTTTATTTTAATACGAAAAACAAGCAATAGTTCTTTGATATACCAAAATCAGTTAAATATTTTATTTTTCTTTATAAGAATATTGTGATCATACACAAAATTATAAGACTTATTGGCAAAAAATTACCAATGGAAATAAATGTCTTTAAAATTTTAAATGGCAACACCATTTAATACAAATATTACCCTTTCCGCAGCTAAATTTGTCGATCTAAAACTCCGGGCTGGTAACAAAGAAGCGACAGAAGAAGAATTGGAAAGACTGCTTGATAAAATAATGGTGTTGTTCCGGTTTATACATGGCAAGGATGTGTTTGAAGCATTCTACAAGAAAGACTTGGCAAAGAGACTGCTTGTTGGGAAGTCCGCTTCGGTTGATGCTGAGAAGTCGATGCTCAGCAAACTGAAGCAAGAGTGCGGAGGAGGATTCACTTGCAAACTGGAAGGAATGTTTAAAGATATGGAGTTGTCTAAGGATATTAATATTACGTATAAACAGGTATGTTAATTATAACAGAAACATCTGTTGCACAAATTGGTCTTGACTGGTGAACTGGTGACTGGTGCTGATTTCAGTCCCTTTTCTCTGCTCATCTATTTTTTTTTATTTTTTTTATTTATAATACAACGAGCAAGCGGTCACCTATAATCGCTGAAATAGCGAAGCGGCCGTTACCCATAGACATCCGCAATTGCAGATGCGTTGCCTACCTTTAATCGACGGAGGAGGAGACGCACTGAAACATTTCCTCTTCGGAAGCATCCCCTCCTCCGTGAAATCCACTTCCCCTTCCCATCCTTTCCTTAGAAGAAAAGGGTGGGAAGGGGAAGAGGACTAGTATCCGGAACCGACTAGACTCCAGAACACACACTCATCAGACGAAACGCGGAATTGCTTCCACTTCACGTCTGTTTTCCGTCTGGTCGTGGTATTGCACCGGGCAAGCCCATTCGTGCGAAGATCTTAAAGCGGGCTCTACCACTGTTTTCTTATAAGCGAATGATGGTAAGGGGAAGTGGATTTGATGGAGGAGGGGATGCTTAGGTAAGGGAAATGTTCTCTTTTTGTGCGTCCTCTCTGTTAAAGGTCTGCAATGCATTTGTAAAGGTTTGTTACCAGGATAGTATTATTTTAGCTTAGTATACAAAGTACTTTGGTGGATAAAACACTACTACCCAAAAATCATTCGAACTGCAGTACACAAGTGAGTGATGACTCTATTTAACAAGTTCGGATTTGTTTAGTAGATGAGCGAGTAGACAGTGGTGAGTGTTGAGGACGCTGCTCACCGAAAAATATTCCACCCAGCAAAATGTTCGTTGTTCGGACATGTTTAGTTAAGAAATTAGTCGGTAGGCTAGTATTTTAGTAATACTATAATGTCAGCACCTGGCGGCGAGCCAGGAGGGCGGCGGGCTGGAGCTGTCGGTGTACATCCTGACCATGGGGTTCTGGCCGACGTACCCGGCGGGCGAGGTGCGGCTGCCGGGCGAGCTGACGCGCCACCAGGACCACTTCGCCAAGTTCTACCTGGCCAAGCACTCGGGCCGCAAGCTGCAGTGGCAGGCCACGCTCGGACACTGCGTGCTCAGGGCGCACTTCGCACAGGTACACCCCCCGCACCCTGTGCACCCTCCGCACCCTCCACACCCTCAGCCGCCAACATATTTGAAAATAACTACACCTATAGTATAGTATTTTTCGATTATTTTAGTGGATCAGATCTTCATACAAGTCGATGGGTACAACAAAATTTAGGTAGTTAGTAGTTAGTAGTAGGGGCTACGGTTTCCGCAACTCCACGACTTCGCGTATTTTGCGTGAAGGCAGGTTCAGGATTGCTCCAGCCAACCCAGCTCACCAAAGAAACCCAGCAACCCCTTCATGTTGCTGGTGATCTCTGAGCGACCTCTGCGAACCGAGGTACCTAACCCTGTAGTCAGACACTGCCGGGCAGCGTTGCACGATGTGGGACACTGTCTCTTCTTCCTCCATGCACGCTCTGCA
>JAAOEG020000012.1:1285197-1296579 GCA_011763625.2 Papilio bianor | reverse complement strand
ATCAAATACCTTTGTCGATCTCTGTGTTTACAAAAAGAGTAACTGAGTAACCACAACTCTCTGTCATCAGCAAAGACATAAAACGATTTAAATTTTTAATGGTGCAAATATTTAACTTTTTTTATACTTGACCTTAATTTCACTTGAAATGTATTTACAACATATTTACAAAGCAAAGTATTACGACGGAAGCTGCAATGTTGTTCGATATTCGTCATATATTGATGAAAACTGACCTACATACATACATAAATTCACGACACCCATATGGCCGACCTAGATTTTATACAAGCTTTTATTTAACTTCACTTTTGTTTGTATGTTTACTAATCTTGCAATTAAGATACAATAATAAAAGCTTGTTTTTATTATTTTTAAGAAGTTAATTTTATTTCAAAATTAAAATTAGATTTATGTATATAATATTATATTAGGATGATAAATTTTTATTTACTTAGTACAAAAAGACATGCACACAATAAGATTAATCAGAATACTTTCACAATTGGCCGGAAAGATTACAAAGATTGTGGTATGACTATAACGGGACAGTACTACGCTTCTTTATTGGACAGATTGAAAGAAGCTATCAAGGAAAGAAGAGGAATGCTGTCAAAAGGTGCTCATTTTGCACGACAACGCTCGGCTACGGCTGCCATACACCGATGACGGTTTGAAAAATTAGACCACACACTTTACAGTCCAGACTTAGCTACCAGGGACTATGATTTGTTCCCAAAAATGAAAAAGGAGCTGCGTGGAAAAAAATTGACGACGATGAAGAAGTCACGTCTGCAATGTCGGCCAATTTTGATAGCAGACACAAACTTTTTTATTCGATGGCATAAACAAATATTTGAGAGATCCGAAAAAAATCCTAATTTTAAAGGAAAATATATTGAAAAGAAAAAAATGTTTTATGTTTAATTTCAACCCTCTTCCACTTTTCCTCTTCCTTAAGCGAACTTCTTGACGTCCCGTCGTGGGCGACTGCTAGTAATAAATATGAACGTATTCAACAAGACATTGATCTAGATATGTATCTAAGTGGTCGTAACAAAGTACATATTGACACGATAGTCAAAAGATAACGACAAGGTTTGACCAACACGTAACTCTTGACCTCTACCTCTATTCGTGATTGTTCGTCGCACTCGCACTCTCGAGGCCAAGTGGTAAACCACATAATTCTGTTTAACTTACCATAACTTTACACAACACATTAAATATAACACAGGGTCAAAGGTAAACCAACAAAATCTCATATATTGAATCAATATAGTAAATACACAAATAAGGTATGCAGTTTACCTCACACGTAAGAATATAAGCGTATTTCATGTAGGTATTGGATTCTCAAGTCCAACGCTATTTTTTTCGAATTTTTATTTCGCATAAATATTTCTAGAGATGTCCTCTAACAATGAAAATGAGTAATTTAAAACTAAACTAAATTGATGCATTAGTCGGCTTTTGGCATCAGGGTTTTTGATCATCACAATTTTTGTGACGACATGTTTAAATTAAATGGCCGTTGAAAAAATAGACTTAATCTTTTCATCTGACCATCCGACCAGTAAAGAATTTCAATCTTCGTTCTACTTATTTGCCTAGTTAACTTTTCTTACTCCATTTATAATTTCACTTGCTGTCACCCGCGACTTTGTCCACGCAGAATTAAAATAAAACATGTGTTCTACCAGACATATATTCTATATCTGTACTAAATTTCAGTAAGATATGTTGAACTGATGGATTTAAAGTAGCCTATAAGTTCTTCCAGACTATCCTCTAGTTCTAAGCAAGATTACGCTGGATTGTTTTTCTAATTTTTTCCTTTAGCATTTATGTAAAGATCATATTTCATCATATTCATATACATGTTCTCTGGTTACCTTTTCTTTGTGACATAATTTTGTTAAAAATATGTGTTGGCCTTTAACTGTATTACATGATAATGTGTAATTAGTTATAAGTATTTCTTTTGATTGTTATTGTATATATGTATGCATCCACCCATCTTAACATTCGCATTTAAAATGTTAAGATTAAGATTTGGCCTGTTTGCGGAAATTTCAAGTCAGCGACATCTATAATTTATATTATAAACATGTATAAATTTGCCTTTGCTTTCCAAGTCAAACTGAAGATGGCGTTGTTTCAATAATTGTCTCATTTGCAGATTTTAGGAACAAAAAAGACTTTGTTGCAGTTAACATTATTTTATTTAAAAACTACTTTATTTGACTTACTTATTTTAAAAGATACACTTTATATATGATATACAAATAGAGTTTTTAAAAAAACTACATAAATGCATTAAACATACTCAGGAGACATAAAACACTTTCATTGATGCAAAATAGTACTTTGATAAATACCATGACTGGATATATAATTAAAGCAGTGATAATCTACGGAATTTAAAGTAAATTAGATTTTGCCCGCGACTCCGTCCTCGGGAAATAAAAAACTTATTTAGTAGGTTTTGTGTTCTTCCATATAATGTTCTATTGCTGTGCTAAATTTCAACGAGGTCCATTGAGCCATTCTGGAGATACCTTCCATCTGAGCTTAATCTTATTAATGATTACTTTAAAAATCTTACAAATATTGCAA
This sequence comes from Papilio bianor, assembly GCA_011763625.2. Lineage (NCBI taxonomy): Eukaryota > Metazoa > Arthropoda > Insecta > Lepidoptera > Papilionidae > Papilio > Papilio bianor. The sequence goes on along the minus strand of JAAOEG020000012.1, from coordinate 1,293,960 downwards.
ATGGGATTATACATAATATTAGTAAGTTTTTTTAAGCCTGTGTCTTACATTGGTGTTAAAATAAATTTATATTGAATTTTCTATACTGTGAACAGTCTGCGGGATCAAATGTAAAACATTTCAAAATCAACAAGTTATAATTAAAATCAGTAGAATTTGGTCTGAACTGTGAATGTTAAACATTCTTGTGTCCACCTGTCAATTTATGTGCCTTATACATAAATTTTATTATTAAAATAAGTCCAACCATTTAGGAGTTCAGTGACAAACACACACACAGAAGTAATATATTATATAAAAATTGTAAATATCCCATAAGGCCACCTTTTAAATAATTATAATTTGAGAAATATGTTGTTTTTGTAATAATGGGGTCCATTTTGGTTGAGTGTCTTAAAAGCTTTTTGATCTTTTAAGATCTGAAACATTCTTAAGGTTAAATCTAAAATTTTTGGAGTGTTTCAAATGTAGCTTAAGTAACTTTAAGTTAAACTTAACATGTACAAGCTGACTTTCTTTTTAATTTTGAAATAATTGTGTTAGTTACGTTAATAATATTTTTAAAGGTATTTAGTGACATTAAATCCTCTTGTTAAAAAACATTTTTAGTTATCTACGGAAACCCTTAAAATAGAAAAGGATGTATTTACCTTCAACATATATTAAAAGTAAGCAAAGCCAGTAATTTAAATTATTGGAAATATAAGAATAATAATTAAATATTTAAGTATTTAAAAGTAAAACTCTAACTTAGGGTCGGCTCCAAGCCCTTCAGTTAGGATGTATAGTGAGATAATGACATATATTTAAAAGTAAAAACAAAACATGAAATATTTATTACATAACAAATTGTAATAGAAAAATAAGTTACAAGTTCACAGTACTGGTTAATTATAAGATAAGTTTATTATTAGAGAACAGTTCATTAGTATAGACCAGAAAGTTTAAAAACTAGCTAAATGTGTTACTAATATTGTGTTTATCAGAATGTTTAAACAGGCAGCACATAGTCGCGGACAAATGTGAAAGCGTGCATGTGGCCTCGTCACTATGCGATAGAACGGGGGGGGGGGTTTTAGTGGGTATGCCCGAGAGAATCTCACATAACTACCGCGTCACCGCCCCAGGGGGCGCGGAGTATGCATAAAACATTTACCTCCGAAAAAAAAAGGCCTCCAGCACACAAAGTCTTCAATCTTATATTTAGAGGTTAATATTTTGTATATGGGCTTACATTTCATACTGGTAAATTCACTTGACCGTGGTACTCGACCCAAACTATTAATGTATTCTAGTAAACCTAACTTAAATTCATATTACAACTTTATGGTGGGATTGGCTTTGTATATATTTATCAATTTACAATATTTTAAGCTATCACAATTATTCTATGATTTCCACACCACTAGAACTTGCATCACTACTCTCAGCATCACTAGATTCCTCACTGGACTCATCAGATCTGTCACCCCGGGCATGTTTCCGCGCCATTAATTCTTTGTATTCTCGTACTGTGATTTTTCTAGGCACTATTTCTCGTAGAAAGTCCAACGTATCATCTTCTTGCACAACCTCAGCTATATGTTTATACTCTAACATGTTTCCTTTTGTATTTTTGTGCGCTCTTTTAGCCAAATCAATAACAAACATCTCCTGAAATTGAATACATCTAATTAGTTTTATAATTGCTTCGAGTTCTTGTATATATTATTTAAAATATAGCGGAAAATTGAATAACTTACTGCCACTTTAGTAACTAAATACAATGGTTCCGGCCCAACTGCATCTACATCCGGAGAACTTTTCATAATCGTCTTAACTCTAGATAAAGGTAAATGAAGGTCTTTTTCAGACTTTGTAGCAGACATTTTTAATTCAAATTTACTATTTCAATTATTTGTTTTAATTTTTTGTTTTCTACGAGTTTCAGTAATTTGAAGCTTGACGTTTTGATTTTCCCACCAACAATAAATTTGAGTAAACATAGATTATGTCGTGTCGCACAGAGTAAAGTAATAGAAGAGTATAGGTTATGGTGCATGTCTGACTTTAAAAAAAGTATTTAATAATGCGCTGATAGATGATAAAGATGGCGCTGAAATTAATACTTCTCGGGATCTATAATTTTTCGGCCATTCTAACAGAAAACTACTTATAACTTAAACAATACGAGAAACACAGAAGAACAACATAAGAAGGCGTTTGTCAACTCCATGTAGTATTTGAGAATCAAACTTGATTTACACACCACCTTACTCTTTTGTTTTTTTTTTCATTTATCAAATCAAATTACAAATAAGGTTATAGGGAGAAATGGGAAGAGGAGTCAGATTTGGTAAGAGAGGCAACGCATGTTGAGAGGAAATATCCAAATTTATGTGCACCATCCACTATCCATTAAAGGTAAATGTCTGTTGGCAACGGTCACTTCGTTACTTTGTTGAATTAAGGTAGGCACTTGCTTGTTTACCACCTTTTGTTATAAAAATGGAAATAGTACATCTTTGTTGCCAGATTGAGAAAGCAACAGCATAACATAAAAAATCTAGTCTGTCTTATTCTGTAATTTTAAGTAACTTATACGCAACTTCTTATTGAAATATGTAAATTAGCTAAAAGTGGGTTGCGTTCTTCAGTCTTATCTAATTCTATTAATAAAAGTCACTTTGATTAAAAAGTATGACTTTTTTGCTTTTTTATAAAAAGTCAAGTTTGTGAAAAGAAAAAGAGGATGTTATTCGAAAAGGAATGAGGTAGCAATAAAAAAGTTTTTAGATATAGTCTTAACGCTAGCTGTCTTTATTTTCCATTTCCTTATAGAAAATATGTTCTGGAAAACAGTAGTGCGTCAGGCGACGCTCCGCTCGACATCCAATAATATAAACGATAAATAATACAAAAGAATACTGATAGCGGGAGAGTCAGGCTGCTTAGAGGGACTTCTCGATCTTGATGAGCTCGGCGATGCCGTCGTACATCTCCTTGACGGCGTCGTACTCGGTGAGGCCCATGCGCCGCTTGTTGGAGATGTCGTAGACGCCGCCCTCGGCCTCCGTGTGCTCGCCGCGGGTGCCGCGCACCTGCAGGTGGTACTTGCTGGCCACCTCCTCCAGCTTGGCCTTGTCGGCCGCCAGCTTGGGCAGCTTGATGTGCACGGAGGCGCGCACCGTCGTGCCCAGGTTGGTGGGGCAGAAGGTGAGGAAGCCGAGCCGGTCGTTGTGCGAGAAGGGGATCCTCTTCTCGATGTCGTTGACGGCGTTCACCAGCCGCTTGTACACCTGCTTCAGGTCGCCGCCCATCTGCATCGAGATGATGCGCAGGTGGTCCTCCTCGTTGCACCACACGAGGAAGGTCTTGTTCTCGTTGTGGTAGATGCCGCGGCCGGTGGGCCAGAAGCGGCAGGCGTTGGCGGCCTGCAGGAAGCGGTCGCCCTCCTTGAACAGGAAGTGGTCGTCGATGAGCTGCTGCTGGGTCTCCTTGGACATGCCGGTCAGCGGGTAGAAGGTGCCCTTCAGCTCGCCCTCGAGGCCGGACAGGGTGGAGGAGACCTTGTCCTCCATCTCCTTGTACTGGGCCTCCGTTAGGCAGGGGTTGAAGGGGTAGCCCTCCATGGAGCGGCCGCAGCGCACGCGCGTGGACACGATGAACTCGCTGCCGGGGTCCAGGTTGCCGAGGGTCTCGACGTCGCCCCAGTTCTTGGCCGGGTGCTTGTCAGTCTTCTTGAAGCCATTGTGGTAGTCTTCGATGATGGGGTCGAACAGGTCCGCGAACACTGTGTACGACTCGGCGTCGGGAGCGTAGATGCCCACGCCGGAATCAAGGTTCTCAATACCTATAAACAAATTACGCCTATAAAGTATTAAGAAGATAATATTTTCCACAGGTAGTGTCACATGACGCGAGGTGTCGAATTTATTTGCAACGGCTTAATTAAAACAATGAACAATGAAGCTATCAGTTTTCTGCAAATGATGTTGCATCACCATTTTCAATGTTATCTGCAAACGTATATCAGTAAATAATCAATAATCTACCTTAATTGTACATATCACTCAGTGTTCAAACGAAACTTACATAATTCGTAGCACGATGGTGAAACATATTCTTCTCCTCATAGTAATAAATCATAAGAAAGTATATTAAATGTACCTAAATCTAAATTGTCCATAATTATACCTAACCAAACTTTTCCGGTTTAACAATTCTATAAAACTAGTATAGTGAAATTTAAACAACCAATTCGTAATTGGCCAACTTACCTGACTGGATGCAGTCCAAGAGGGTCGAGCCGAAAGAGGTCTTCTTGTTCTTAAGAGCATCGAAGACCTCCCTGGTGAGGTACTTCTTCAGCAAGGACTTCGAGTCGGAGCCCTGGAGCTTGCTGAAGCCAGCCTCCAATTTCTCGATAGTTGCGGCGTCGACCATTGCTGCGGCTTTTCTGCAAGTCATACAATTTACAAGGTTATCAACACAAAGTTATACGGACATTTATCAAGAAGGTAGATCTGTAATTCTAACGCCTTTAACGCTGCACAAGTCGCTCGGGTACACATTTTCGCTATTATACTTATATTCAACCGATAAATGCAATCAATTTCAAGAATATAGACGTTACGTGTCACACTGAAAAGCAAAAAAGGCGCAATCAATAGATACTTTTTACTTTTTTATTAACAAATATTTAGGCACAAGGTTTTGAGAAATAAGTCCAAAACTTTAAAAAAAGGAGGATTATTACATCACATAGATTAAATACTGCGCGTTTACATTGAGACGTTTTAAAAATAGGTTGTAATGTTCACACAAATTAGGAAAATAAATGAATTTAATAGAAGGATTACGAACCGCCTGATGAGGTAATACGCAAGTACAGCGCCGCCGCAAACCACTATTGGAATTGTTACTTTTAATTTATAATTCATGCCGATGGATTATATGCCAATTTAACAAATGCAATATGAGGATTGTAGAAAGGGTCTAACAACTACGGGTGGAAATGCCGCTATGACCGACGAACGACTAAAACGTATTTGTTTAAACACACCCTGTGATACTCGGTTTTAGTGGAATTACGTAATTTAGGTAGAGGTCGGTGAGTCTGCGCGCAGGCCGGGCGGGCGTCTCGCACTGCGCGGCGCACCGGCGCGGCGCTCCTCGGTGCGCGCAGCCCTGTCTACCTCCCACTCGCCATCGTAGCCGGACGAACGTATTATCGCAAGTTTCTTATTACCTCTTTGCATTCAATTCTTTTCATAGGTAGACATAACCGATATCGGATTACTGCATATATCCATTCCACGTATTGCACCGACTAACCTTACTTTAAATCTTAATTATTTAAAAACTTTAAACAAATACAATCTATATCAGTATACCGATCTAAAGTATTTTAGGTAAATTTTACAATAAAAATATACCACTATGAGCAAATTTTGTCTACATTATTCCTATTAGACGTAGGTACCTATTTATTATAACACAAAGGCTCTCAGAGTGACATCTTAACCCTTTGGGTACATTTGACGGGTGAGACTCGTCATCGATATGAAAAACCAAAGTTACAAATGTCAAGCCTGACTCGTCATTGAAATTTAACATTACAGTAAAATTAAACACGTTCAATGAGTTAAAAATTTCAAATGAATCGGGTTAACTAAACAAACGAAACGATATTTTGCAAATCTTTTTAAAGGTAATTACAGAAAAATATTAAAGTAAAAAAAACTTGACACTCTAAGAAGAGCAATATTACTTATTATTTATTTACCTTTGGACTTTAAAAATGCATCGTATAGGAAATACTATACCTATGTATTTTATACAATATTTATGATTGTGGAGAATGAACATTATGACAAAAAAATAATGTTTACTAACGAATAATTCAGTCAAAAAGCATAAATAACATAAAATGAAGGGAGAGATCCAAGCAGGAGCCGAGATGAACGCCGGCTGGGACATACGCACCCGTCCGCCGGTTTGTTTTCCTTGTTTTCTTTAGTTGCACAGCCTCCCATTTTCACGATATTACTGTATGATTAACTAGCGACTAAACATGCACTAAATCACATAAAAACTACAGCAAATAAATAAAATGAACGGAGGACTAAATGCAATGATGGAATGATATTTGTCCAAATGAATGTTGCCGGTCGGCGCGGCAAGGGCGAGGGCGCGGCGAGGGCGAAGGGGGCGCGCGGATCGATGCGCGGCACGCGGCACGCCGCACGGCACGCAGGAGGCAGGACGCAGGAGCGGGACGCACGCGGCGCGGCTTCCCGCCCTTCGGGACTCGTTTCAAAACTTTTCGGAGGGAAACCTACCCCCGGCCGGCGCCACCGGTTACCTTCGCGAGCTATCTCCGAATGCAGCACCGTATTCTCTTGAAGCGCGATATCATATCGGAACACCACTCGAACTTATCTCAACATCGACACTCTTGAAAAGGTTTAAGCCGTCAGTTGTCACGAAACTCTTTAAAGAACCCGGCATGACGGTTAAGGTAGCGAGTTGCGGCCGGCGAGGAGCGAGCGAACGACGTAATCAATGCAGAGTGTCCACCGCTTACCTTGCACTAGTACAACCGTCGAAGTCGACTGCGAGGTGTAGAATGGTCGGAGCGGGAGCGCGCCGTGCGTTAAGCCGAGTGTGCCCCGCGCCCGCACCGCGCCCCCCGGCCTAACCTTGGCTTTGCTGATGCTTGACGCCCGCCGCCCGCCGCCGCCCGCCGCTGCTGCAGATGTACGGCTTCGTAGCCGGCCGGCGCGGTGACGAGCCGTTTAGACGGACAGTCAGTTTTTGCAACGATGACGGTCATTATATTCCGTGCATAATAACAGTTCAGTTAGACAAGCCCCCGCGAACAATACTGTTTAATGTTTACGACAAACGATTATAGCATTTAATAAAAGCAGAAGCAAATAAAACCCGAGCGAATCATAAAAGACCGTAGTTTTTAAACAACATTTAAAACTTATTAAAATAAATGTAGATTGACTGACTCGACCACCAAACAGTATTACTAGTAGTCACCAGTAAGCATTTAATAAAAGTGAGTCTTTCCTTCGCCTTGTTTAGTTAAGTGGTCAAACTGCATTACTTACTTGGCAGTAACTTCCGAAAGATTCATTAGTATGCGCAGGACCACTCAACCTTGAACTTTTTTTTTCTGTACGAACAGGACAGTTGTTATTTTCTTATAACAACTATCGTTAGTGTTATCAGTAGAGGCGAGATCATCAAAATAGATTTAATAGAGAGATTTCTTTCCGTCTGGACCAGGTCCAAGCCGGTGTTACCTACGACGCCATGACGGACGGGCCAATGTCAAGTTCGCTTTTTGCTTTCGTTGCGTAATTTTTGATTCGAATCAAAATGTAGATATTAAACATTTACACAAATAATAAAACGACACGAATGTCGTCTATTTAATATCGTTAAATTGATTTCAGCTAGTCTTGGACACTGATTACTTTGAAATAAGTAGCGACAAGAGCATTCCAATAGTGAAATCTTATAAACCAATAATTTAAAGTGATTTTTACGGAAGGTACTTACGAAAGAAGTAAACCTACCTTCAAATTATAGTAAACAACAGGAAAATCATACGGTATTGAATATACTCACCCATAAAATTGTTCTGAATGGGATAGTCAGAAACCTACATAAGCTTATAATCGCGCTTTAGGTACTCCATTTCAATCCAGTAATAGATTTGGTTATATAAAATTAATATGCTAAAGAGTTTTTATATATCAAAACAAGAAAGTTTTGAAATTATTTTTAATCTGTAAAAGCAGCGAGTCGCAAGTAAACGAAAAAAGCTGTTTTCCTTACTTTATAATCTACGATCGTGACGTAATCTGCGTGTATCCTCGTGACCTTGACCTGAGGATTGGGAGCGTGTTACCCGCCGCACGCGGGGAAGCCGTAACAATTACCCTATTCAATGTCGAAACACGCTATAAACGTAAACCTATGAAGAAACTTGGGCACGCTATGACAAGGTTACGGAAAATTTTTGGGCGGAAAAAAGTTGCCACCGTTTCTTAATAATTTTGACGCTTGAAATACTACTTTTAGACGTCAGTACAAAGGCACAGATTTCGTAATTCCACCGCGAATCTTTCACGTATAATTATTTTTCCTCTTTAACTTGTTATAATTGCTGTGTGTATGAGTTTTAAAAGATTTAAACGTTCACAACACTTTGTCTTATTAAAGTTATTTGTGACAACGATATTAAAAGGAAAAGTCGAAAAATTCTGTGCTAGAAGTAATTATCCAGTATTACTAAGTCCTTGCTATTCCAATGAACATTATTATAAGGATAATTAATTAATTAATTGTTTCCCTAAATATTGCATGTAAACAAAATAATTACTGCAAAATTAAATGTGAGCATGAATTGGAATCAAAAGAATCGTCTGACTCAAGAGTTAAGCTCTTGACTTGTAATCTGCAGATCCTGGGTTTGAATCCCGTCATAAACCAATTTGTCTTTTGATTTTCGAATTTCATATGTACATTTACCCGACGTTCTTACGGTGAAGAAAATCTTCGTGATCTACCCTATACATATCGGAGAAGATGTGTGGAGCGAAGTACGAATTATTACGGGTCATTATTCAGGGAAAGGTATATGGTAAAATAAGTTTAGGGAGGAGAACATATTGGCAAAAAAATCTGCGCCAGTGGTACAACAAAAGTACGCGTTCTATATTTCGAGCTGCTGTGTTCAAAGTTCATATCGCCAACCTTCGT
>JAAOEG020000012.1:614449-625513 GCA_011763625.2 Papilio bianor | reverse complement strand
AAAAAACAATGTTAATTAAGAAAGTTGTTTTAATTGAATTCTTTTTTATTAACAAAATTAAATATCAGGTTTTAAAAATAATTTATTTTTTTAACAGACAGGGTTAGATTCAAAATAATATTGTAATGAAATAAAATGTAATTTTTATGTATAAAACAATAACTTTAATACAGGTTGTACCTTAATTTATTTATAGTTACTAGAAATAAATTTAAATTATGTACTTTGTTAAAACTCAAATCTCAAAGAGTTTCTTAGTAAATTCAAATTCAAATTTCTTCATTACCAGATAATAAAAATCCATATGTTGATATTACAAAACTAGTAACTTGAGTAAGTAAAAATAGGTACTAGACATTTAATCCTAATACGCCATGTACTTTGGTGGTATCTTGGAATCGGAAAGGAATCATAATCCGCACAAAATGCCTCAGTACAGGCGTAATTGGGTCACCAAGTGTACCGTAAAACTGTAAAGGTTATGGAATTGTAGAGGGCTTACATCACTCGTCCTGATTAAACATTACTCATTGATTGTTATTACATTACATTATTCTATTACATTTAGTTATTCTGTTTCTAAAGAGTTGATATTTTTTATAACACAAGGTGGCAAACGGCAAGCGGCCACCTGAAATTGTTGAAATAGTGAAGTAACCGCTGCCCATAGACATCCGCAATAGCAAATGCGTTGCCTACTTTTAATCGACGGAGGTGGAGACGCACTGAAAGAGAATATTTCCTCTTCCTACGCGTATCCTCCTCCGTCAAGTCCACTTCCCCCTCCCATCCTTTCCTTCTAAGATAAGACTAAATTTAGGCCTCTGGCACCACACTTATCACACGTAACGCAGAATAGCTTCCACTTCACGCCTGTCATCTGTGTGGTCGTGGGGTATTACACCGGGCGAGCTGGCCCATTCGTGCGAAGATGTTAAAGCGAGCTCTACCACTGTTGACAACAATGTTTTGCATAAATATCCACAGTGGTAACCTAAAAACAGGTAAGAAGACTTCGTTTTATAGTCGTACTATGTAACATAACTTGCACGTTGGTCACGTGCAATAAATCAGGGCGGCGGAGCGCAGCGGGTACGTCTGATGCCACGCAACAGTTGTTCTGCGTACGTGACAAGCTTGAGGCGACTAACAGGCAGGTGGTATAACATAATGTCATCGGCACATCCCTCATGCATCCTGATTATAATTTTCCAAAAACGTAAAAATAAACAATAAATTGCATATCGAACGAATTTATTTACAAATTTGTTAAGAATTTTGTGGACGTTGTAAATACGTCCACAAAAATTTAACTTTGTGTTTTAATTGGTGACTCAGAAAAACCCTTAGCATATTAAGGCGAATCCATAGCTTGTGTGGCCTTCATAAGAGTGAGTCTTACAAATTAAAAGATGTGATGTATCTACAACAAACAGAGTATCGTCCTCATTTCTCTGCAGTCTCATTAAAAAAAATTACTGAGTTCTTTGAATAATTACGCCGCACATCTGTTCACTGCTGTAACCGTTTTTACCGAGTTACTTTCTTTTTCCACAGCGTCAGTTCAAAGACTTTTTATCCAGCTTTTAACTCTAAAAGGATTGGAAATGTATGCTTGTCTTAAACGTTGTATTCAAAATGTGCGCATATTATAAATACTTAAAAAAAAAATTCGATAATCTATATATACATATAATAAAATTGGAGTGTCTTCTGTCTGTTTGTTCCGGCTAATCTCTGAAATGACAGGACTTATTTTGACGGGACTATTGGCAGGTGGCTGATGTAATAAGGAGTAAATTAGGCTACGCTTATTTTAGAAAAAAACACTTTATTGTAGAAAAAGAACGCGCGGACGGAGTGGCGGGTGACATCTTATAATAATAATATTGTACCCTGGTAAAGTTATAGATAAAGATGCGCCAGATAAATGAATTATTTACTTTTGAACATTGGCGTACACATGTTTGTTCTGTGGGAAATAATCTGGGTTTACCAACTTGATAAGATAATAAAAAATAACACATTATAGAGGGTCCAGTTTCCTACTTGTTCGAAAAACTAGACAATAGACTAATTTTATTACCAGTTTATTATACGTTCCCACTGAGGAGCTCGGAGCTTACCCTGTATCAGGTGTGAGGGACTAGGCCATAGTTAATCCCGCTAACCCAAGGCGGATTGAATATCTCAGGTACGAAAAACCTGCATCATGATGTTTTTCTTCATCTTTAGAACGTCGGATACAGATAAATATCAAATTCGAAAATCGAAAAACACTTTGGTACATGGTATTAATTCGAACCTTGGTCCTGCACTTTACAATTCAAGTGCTTAATTGGTGAGTCAAAGACGCTCGACAGTGTGGTTATGAAGAAAAGGAATTATTATTTTTGAGGAAAGAAGCGATAAATTTACATTCTTAGTTAGATTAAATGTTGAAATATTGTACAGTAATAAATTAAAAAGGCACATCGTTAGCAATCGTAAATATGAGGTCGAAGTAAAAGCAAGAGCTTTATTCCAATAATGTTGGCTGATATCCAATGCTCATTTCTCACTACAAAGCCTTTAGAGGTTAAATAAGTATATATTTATAGCCGAATTGAATTTACATTCTCGTCGTTTTCTCTACATTTTCAATACGCAATTCCTTACGAATTGGAATTTGCAATACATAAAATTGCAGGCGTTTACAAGTGCCTAATGTAAATATGTTTAAATATAGTAATCGTATTCGTAATCGTAATCATGATCTTCAATATATTACGAATGCGAACGTTTAGATGGATGGTTGGATGGATGTTTAATAGAGTTTATCACCCAAACTGTTGAACAGATCTCAATGAAATTTGGCATAAATGTAGAGGATAGTCTGAAAGAACACATAGGCTATTTTTGATCCAGTAAATTGCTACGGTTCCCAATGGATAAGTAGTTTTTTCTTATTTATATATTTACTCGGTGAGTCTGCAACGTATCTAAATATTAATTTGTACCGTTATAGAACATAGTATAGAATACGCATGAGATACTAAGTTTTATTTTAATTGCGCACGGACGGAGTCGCCGGCGACAACTAGTAATAATATAAATGCGAAAGTTTAGATGGATGGTTGATTGCTTTTTAGAATTTGTCGCCTAAACTTCTGAACGGTTCTCGATGAAATTTGACATAGATGTATAGGATATTCTGGAAGAACACATAAGCTACTTTTGATCCCCGAAACTCTTACGATTTCCGAGAGATACATAGTTTTTTGTTGTTTACATATTTACTCGATAATTCCACAACGGTTCAACATATATTACTGAAATTTAGCACAGATATAGAACATAGTCTGGAATAACGTATGGGGTACTACATTTTGTTTTAAATCCGCGCGGACGAAGTAATGATGGGAAGGGAAGTGGATTTGATGGAGGAGCAGGCATTTAGTAGGAGGAAACATTTTTTTTCAGTTCATCTTCTCCGTCGATTAATGGTAGTAAACGCATCAATTGTGAATGTCTATGGGCAGCGGCAACGGTATCTTCGCTAGTTCAGCGATTTAAGGTAGCTGCTTGCTCGTTAGAGACGTTGCTAAATTAATTGTTAATATGTTATTGAAATAAGTATAATAATAGAGTTGTTTGCTGTCTTTGTATGAACGTTAATTACTTGTTATGCTGATAACCCTTGCATCTTGTTTTGTGTACCGTTTTGAGATATCGCGCTGTTAAGAACACGACTTAATTAGACCACATTCATACGTGACTATTCCTTAATAATTTATCTTGATGCATTTTTATTTATTTCACAAATACAATTATTTAATCTAATTTAAGTATTGCGAGAATAGTAAACTTGTAAAATTCCCGACCTAATTGCTTTCATATACATTAGTAATTACCCTAACACAAATTGTGACGAAAGTTTAGTTGAAAAATTTAGATTTAATGTACGTTTAGAACATAGGAATTACTAATTTATTTTAATGGTAATTTTGTAATCAATCGAAAACTCTTGACTTTTATTATTTATTACCCTTTGAAATCTTATTTTTAACTAATGTTATAAATGCAAAAGTTTAGATGGATGTTTGCTTGAAGGTATTTCTTCTGTTCTGTTTCTTGTTTATGGGTCTCTCTCAGCGTATTGGGTTAGTGCCGAGTGTTTATGGTTCTGTTTTAGTTTGTGAGAGTATACTCTCTCTCTCATAGAGAGAGAGAATAAAAAGGTTCAAAGCTGTTAAATTACCTGAAACTGTTGATTTATCTAAAAAATAACAGCACAAACATTTACATATTGTTAGTAGGTTATGTGACGTACGTTGAAGGTGTCTCTAGAACGGCTTACCGGATCTCGATGAATTTTAGCACAGATAACATAGTCTGGTAAAACACAAAGGCTTACTTGGTTTTTAAATTCGCGCGGACGGAGTCGCAGCCAAAAGCCAGTCTCAATAAAGTGTATAGGCAGTGTGTGCAACTTCTAACATGCACAGTTACCAAACAGTGTCCCTCACATTATGCTGAAAGTCACTAAAAAGATTTCTGCAATTGCTCCGTTTGTTGCAGATCTACATTCGCTATAGAGAAAATGGCGAAGTTTATCGTAATTTGTACATTTATAGCGAAATCGTTTAAAATATCACTAACTCTTTGAACCATAGGTACTATGACCGGTAGGTAGGTACCGTACTGAGTACGAAAAATCTTAGGTTCGTGTTCAAATTTAAATTAATGAATGAATCGCAGGAGACACATCAGGTTAAGTGGCGTTTGCGATGATTTGTGTCCCCACCAATACTTACTTTGTGTCGCTGTGCCAGCGAAGTGACCGCCAAAAATATTTTATATAAACTTTTTTATATTATAATACAAGGTGGCAAACAAGCAAGCATCCACTTATAATCGCTGAAGTAGCGAAGTGACTGTTACCAATAGATACCCGCAAATGCAGTAGCTTTGCCTACCTTTAATCGACTTAGGAGAAGACGCACTGAAAGAGAATATTTCCTAATCCTAAGCATCCCCTCCACCGGGAATCCACTTCTCCTTCCATCCTTTCCTTATACGAAAAGGGTGGAAAGGGAAAGAGGACTAGTATTAGGCTACCGGAATGCACACTCGTCAGACGAAACGCGGAATTGCTTCCACTTCATGCCTGTCTTTTATGTTGTGCTATTACACCGGGCGAGCCGGCTCATTCGTGCGAAGATATTAAAGCGGGCTCTACCTCTGTTAATCTATCAATCTAGCTATCTTAAGTTTGTCAAAAATAAGTATTTGCAAGTTCTTCACGTAATCGGGACAGTTTGTAAAAATATTATTGAAAAAAGAAGTTCCTAAATACGTATTTCAAATTCACGTTTCGCCGCACTAAAAGTTGAAAATCGTTCGTAAAAAGCGTAATTTGCATAATTTTAATGTAACACTCAACTCAACGTGTTTAATTTACAGTTTGAGTGTATTTAAAATGAATGTAATGAAAGTAATTTAAAAAGTCATTTGATTTAGAATCATGTATAAACAAAACAAAATATCGCAATAATGGTCAAAGATTATAACAAGATTAAGCCAGAATGAGAACGGATAAATTTTCATTAAAAAATATGTTTTATTTTCAGACCTAGAGAACAGATATTCAATACGTTAATCATATATACACATATATGTATATAGTTGCTGCTTTCTAATAAATATAATGGATGTAATGGGTGTCAAATAATTTATAATCCGCGTGCTTTGTATTGACTCCAATAAAACTGGTGCAGTCTGGTTTTATGTCGCGGCGTTGCCGTAACAGATGCCGCGAATTGCGTGAAACACAACTAGAACAGATGCTGCGGACTGTGCGAAATAAAACGAGACTACACAACGCGTTGAAATTGATTACAAATGTTTCTATCTATTTCAATAACGGTCAGTCCAATAAATTTTTAGAGCAATTAAAAAGAGTGATAGTTACTAAATTTTATCAGAAAGTTTGATATGGACTGAACTACGTTCAGGGTTTCAATAATCATTATACAACAAGTGTTTTGAGAGATTTATAAAACCGAATGTCCATTTTTCTTTTTACAGGAGGTGTGCAATACCAAAGGAACCACAGAGGTGTTGCCGACCCTTAAGGCAGGCGTATGCTCTATTTTTGGAGACCCCTAAGTTGTAACTGTTTGGAAATACCTTTAAGCATAGAGTTATTAAGTTTAACGGCGGTAGAGCCCGTTTTAACATCTTCGCATCGGCTCGCTCTATGCGATACCATGACCACATAGAACACAGGCGTGAAGTCGAGCGTCTGATAAGTGTTTTCTTATGAGAAAAGGACGGAGAGGGGAAATTGATTTGGAAGAGGTGGAGACGCATAGGAAGGGGAATTTTTCTCTTTCTGTGCATCTCCTCCTCCCTCCATTAAAGGTAGGAAATGTATCTGCAATAGCGGATGTCTATGGGCAGCGGTCGCTTCGCTATTTAACCGAATCCAAAAAGAAAAAAGTTACTTTAAAAGTTACGTAATAGCTTAAAAATATTTCTTAATGACGAAAAAAGAAATCCTATTACTATTGTTTATTCTAATTGCTTTATTTTACATATATTTAAAGTACTCCGCCTGAATTGTGATAGATTATTTTCCTATGTATAGATTTAAAAAAAAATATTCATTTTAAAATATTGTCGCAACGGATGTATCAAATTGCAGTGCATTTAAAAAGTAAATTGCTACGCCGCCGGGAGCGTCGGCTTGCATACCAATTTCAAGCAAATCTTAAGCGTCGGTGGCTTGGAGGTTAAGCATTTGACTTGTAAACTGTAGGTCATAGGTTCAATCCCGCAATGTACCAATGTGTATTTCAAATATAATATGTATGTTTATCTAACGTTTTTGCGATGAAAGAAAACATCGTGATGCAATCTGCACATATCGTCAAAGAATGAACATGAGCATTAGCATTGAGCATCATACATAATGTACAGTGAGCTGATGATGATGATATTATATAAAATGGGGTAGACAGGTTTTGTTACCATTCAGGTAGTAGATTTACTTTTTACGTTTGAAATAAATATAAAATTGGGAGCATAATTTTCAACGAGAGAAAGAATTATTCTCTCGTTGAAATTTATAAAATACAAAAACATATTTTCCTTTTAAATTGCTTTCTTATATTCATATGCTGACATAATAAATCGACGTATGTTATGTCGTATGTACTTCAGAACCAATTTTTATGATTATTCATAAAGTTTTGGAAAACACTGTTGCCAGTGTTAACTAAAATCAGATATAATAAACATTCAGGTACATCTTCTACATTTTTATTAACTGCTCCAATCAAAGTCCTTTCATGGTTAATTAAACCTTTCCTTAGTGTAAATTTCCCTTTCCCTCTTACATATTTAATATACATAGAGTGTATAACTCAGTGTGTGAGTGCGTTGCGTCGTGCGTTCGCATTAATACAGCCGCAATGCAACCGCGATGTCTGCCTTAACCACGACTCTCAGCCGCGATGGAAACGCGGTACTGTCGCGCTGATGCGGTTGATTTGATCCTCCACTCACGCGCCACCCTTTTACGTACGTTCTCTACCCGATGACGTCCTGCACGGTCGCGTGGAGACATCGTTACAGTAGCGATTCTGTAGTGCGTTGCAAATGTGAAAAGCTACCGTGGGCAAGGGCCCTTAATATAGATGGTATGGAATAATATAGCTTGTCTGAAAACCATGATAAGGACACTGTCGTGGTACACACGTGGTGCAGGCGCATGAGACAACCACGATGGTCAACTGACTAGTTGGTCCACCACAGGTGATAATCAAATTAGCACAAAACCCACGACTTGTAGCCTGTCTATACAAGGAAATCAGTGTCACAGACCAAAATGAAAACATCCAACAATATTTAAAATAAGGCGTAGCGAGTGAGGCACAGTAATGCACCGCAGTGCAATTTCCGTTGCGCTATCGTAAATAAAATCTATGAAATGACATTTATAACATTCCGGTATGCACCGGTTCATACTGGCGTTGGTTGGAACGGCAGATATTATCAATGGCAAAGAATAAGCGAATTTAAGTTATATGGAGTCAAATTTACATGTTATTTTTATTTTAGAAGGAGAAGGCAAACAAGCCAATACCCATAACGTTTGCAACACCAGAGGAACTGTGCTGTATCACAGTGGAATAATTTTTGTATAAATAAATGATTTTTAAATTTAACTCTTACTTAAAACTTAACATATTTCTTGTCACATTTAACTTAACCATTAGCAATAAAGACAGTTATCTTTTTTTTTTCAGATGTAATTTCCTTTAAAAAATATTTACGCCCTCGCCTAGAGTATTTTAACTTACAATAACTCTCACGTACCGAGCATTAGTTTGTTCCAAAAAGGTACTCTGACTTTAATCTTTTAAAATATTACGAAGTAAAGTTACGTTTCCTTATTTTAATATAATTTCCTTACATTAAGCCAATCATTTATTTCAGATTCCGATTCTTTTTTGTTATAATAATTTCATGTGGCACCACGGTTGGTGCTAAATTCCGGTCGCTCATAATTTGCATAGGTAAATTAAGAGTTTGAAGATTGCATAGTCAGTAAACTCGTTTACAAATTACAATATAAATTGATGATAATTATTCGTTTAAAGAGAAAATTGACCATCAATACTTTGAAATATAACGCGGTATATAGAGATAAATAAAAAAAACGATGGTAAGAGGCGTACTACGGGCTGGGCATTGTAATTAACGCTACGCTCGAAACTTTCTCGGCTAACGGTTTTTGTTCCGTTATAGTTCCCTAACTATTGCCAAAACCATGTTCAATTTACATTTGACTCGACACAAAGATTTAATAAGATTTTTTAAGAATTAAAAGCAAAGTATCGAAACTTAACTAAATTTCCAATAATATTTACAAAAATATCACAGAGAATATACAAATATAAAAGTAAAGTTATGAGTGAAACCAAATGTCAGACGTTACGATATGACGCATAGAATAATACTGTCAAACACCAGAAGCAAAACGAGCCAGAGAGTCCGTGTCTCTGGCGAGGACATTCGTAGACAAGTCGCCGCAGTGTTGCTTACATTCCTTACAATATAAACTGCCTACACTATACCTAAACTGCTGAACGGATCTTGATGAAATTTGGCATAGATAGAGGATAGGTTGGAAGAACACATAGAATAGTGTTGATTTACAGTGGTAGAGCCCGCTTTAACATCTTCGCACGAATGGGCCGGCTCGCCCGGTTTAATACCACGGCCACACAGAAGACAGGCGTGAAGTGGAATCTATTCCGCGTTTCGTCTGATGAGTATGGTGCCGGAGGCCAAATTTTGGTCTTCTTTCCCTTCCCATCCTTATCTTACAAGGTAGGGATGGGAAGGGGAATTGGACTTGATGGAGGAGGATACGCATAGGAAGAGAAAATATTCTCATTCAGTGCGTCTCCTCCTTCGTCGATTAAAGGTAGGCAACGCATTTGCAATTGCGGATGTCTATGGGCAGTTGTCACTTCGCTATTTTAGCGATTTCAGGTGGCCTCTAGCTCGTCTGCCACCTTGTAATATAAAAAAAAAACCGGAAATAGTTACGGTTCCCGGGGGATATGGAGTATTTTGTTATTCACATATATATAATTCGTAATTCCGCAACGGATCAACATATTTAACTGAAATTTCGCACAGATATGTTACATAGTCTGGAATAACACAGAGAATACTGAGTTTTATTTTATTCGCGCGGAGGGAGTCGTGGGCGACAGATTGTATTAATATAATTATCACAGGCGATCGAATACATATAATCATTCTATCCATTCGTTTAACTGTACTGCCTGTTAGTCCAACGGGAAGCACTCACAGCAGAATTCTACGGTTACCAGAGAATTTGGCAATCGTCCAGTGAATGTGAGAAGTAAATGTAATTCTTTGAGGCTCTCGTAGATAAAGCTCCGTCTTACATTAAAGAGAGTATATGTAATAGCTATCACAATTCATAATTATTTATGTCAGTGCGGATTTCACGGTGGCGGGAGTTTTGATATATGAGACAAGTAGCTGTCGACTACGATTCCAGCCGGAATGAAAAAAAAATCATTGGCCTGTATGTTCCAGACTGTTCTATACCTATACCAAATTTCAGCGAGATCTGATAATACGTTCAGAAAATACCTTCTTACTAATATCCATCCACCGATCTAAGGTTTATCATTTGTAATATTAGTAAGATATTTACGTATATATGTACATCACAATAACTTGACATCTTAATCTGATGACGTCATTGTATAGTTGGTCTGTACAGTACAGTCACTTTCGTTGGCTGTTAATACAAAAGTCTAATATTCTATTATTATTTTTAGTAAATCACAATTCGTTATTTTTTATGAATGTGGCAACGCAAAGAAAAGGTAAATAGCAAAGATCCTTAGCTGTATAATACTCAGATGACAAAAAAACTTCCTCCGCGACTCCCTCCTCGTCTGCGAATCCTAAAGGCAGCCGGCTCCTCTAGTCTCCGCAGACCTAGGCACGCATCCACTGCGGACAAAACCCAGCCCACGTGGAGCAACCTCCTCCTGTGGACCGGTCCTTGCACCTCGGAACAGCCCTAGTTCCTCTTAGCTTCACCGTCTGTGGCGACCACGGTTACTAAAAGGGGTAACTAGACCTTACATAACCGCGCTGACCCGTTGCGGGTTGGTTGACCTTATACGTGTCTTTGAATTTCTTCTTACATGTGCAGGTTGGATCACAATGTTTTCTTTTAACGCAAGAACATCGTATAAATGTACATATGATATTTGATAATGGATAAACATTTGTACATGGGGGTATTCGAACCCAAGACTGACAGAATACAAGTCAAGTTAACCCCGGCGCCACAGACGCTCGTTTTATTATTGTTAAGTAATAAACATAAAATAATTTAATAAATTGAATAATAGGTCTAGTTTTGATAGGATTTAAGGATTTTGGGAATTTATGACCCGAATTGTATAATGGCTTCTTTTTGCGTAAATACTAATTTCAAGAGCCTTACAGCGTTTTAAT